>OY987319.1:29130962-29216489 GCA_963920655.1 Geranium rotundifolium
TCCCTGGCTTGATTTTTTTTTGGCTTGATGTTTTACTTACAAACCCGTGTCTGTTTATTCGCATTGATCGGGGCGTGGTGATTCTTCGGCCGTAAGAAAGAGAGCAAGATCCGGCGCGGTCGATTCGGAGAGGGCGGCGGGACGTTTCGGGGTCGTGGGCGCGTTTTCCGGACTCTGAACGGTGATTGGTTGGCGGAGAAGAGGAGTGCGGAGGCGCAAGGACGAGGTAACGTAGAGGGCGCGGGAGGAATTGAATAACGGGCTTGAAGGAGAGAAGAAATGGGGCGAAACGCGAGTTTGGTGGTTTGGGGCGCGAAACATGATTATATACAAGTGCAGGGCATATGGTTTCGGATGCGATCATACCAGCACTAATGCACCGGATCCCATCAGAACTCCGCAGTTAAGCGTGCTTGGGCGAGAGTAGTACTAGGATGGGTGACCTCCTGGGAAGTCCTCGTGTTGCATCCCCCCTCTTTTTTGAACTGGTATTTGTCTAATCGTTTTGCCTCCCTGGCTTGATTTTTTTTTGGCTTGATGTTTTACTTACAAACCCGTGTCTGTTTATTCGCATTGATCGGGGCGTGGTGATTCTTCGGCCGTAAGAAAGAGAGCAAGATCCGGCGCGGTCGATTCGGAGAGGGCGGCGGGACGTTTCGGGGTCGTGGGCGCGTTTTCCGGACTCTGAACGGTGATTGGTTGGCGGAGAAGAGGAGTGCGGAGGCGCAAGGACGAGGTAACGTAGAGGGCGCGGGAGGAATTGAATAACGGGCTTGAAGGAGAGAAGAAATGGGGCGAAACGCGAGTTTGGTGGTTTGGGGCGCGAAACATGATTATATACAAGTGCAGGGCATATGGTTTCGGATGCGATCATACCAGCACTAATGCACCGGATCCCATCAGAACTCCGCAGTTAAGCGTGCTTGGGCGAGAGTAGTACTAGGATGGGTGACCTCCTGGGAAGTCCTCGTGTTGCATCCCCCCTCTTTTTTGAACTGGTATTTGTCTAATCGTTTTGCCTCCCTGGCTTGATTTTTTTTTGGCTTGATGTTTTACTTACAAACCCGTGTCTGTTTATTCGCATTGATCGGGGCGTGGTGATTCTTCGGCCGTAAGAAAGAGAGCAAGATCCGGCGCGGTCGATTCGGAGAGGGCGGCGGGACGTTTCGGGGTCGTGGGCGCGTTTTCCGGACTCTGAACGGTGATTGGTTGGCGGAGAAGAGGAGTGCGGAGGCGCAAGGACGAGGTAACGTAGAGGGCGCGGGAGGAATTGAATAACGGGCTTGAAGGAGAGAAGAAATGGGGCGAAACGCGAGTTTGGTGGTTTGGGGCGCGAAACATGATTATATACAAGTGCAGGGCATATGGTTTCAGATGCGATCATACCAGCACTAATGCACCGGATCCCATCAGAACTCCGCAGTTAAGCGTGCTTGGGCGAGAGTAGTACTAGGATGGGTGACCTCCTGGGAAGTCCTCGTGTTGCATCCCCCCTCTTTTTTGAACTGGTATTTGTCTAATCGTTTTGCCTCCCTGGCTTGATTTTTTTTTGGCTTGATGTTTTACTTACAAACCCGTGTCTGTTTATTCGCATTGATCGGGGCGTGGTGATTCTTCGGCCGTAAGAAAGAGAGCAAGATCCGGCGCGGTCGATTCGGAGAGGGCGGCGGGACGTTTCGGGGTCGTGGGCGCGTTTTCCGGACTCTGAACGGTGATTGGTTGGCGGAGAAGAGGAGTGCGGAGGCGCAAGGACGAGGTAACGTAGAGGGCGCGGGAGGAATTGAATAACGGGCTTGAAGGAGAGAAGAAATGGGGCGAAACGCGAGTTTGGTGGTTTGGGGCGCGAAACATGATTATATACAAGTGCAGGGCATATGGTTTCAGATGCGATCATACCAGCACTAATGCACCGGATCCCATCAGAACTCCGCAGTTAAGCGTGCTTGGGCGAGAGTAGTACTTGGATGGGTGACCTCCTGGGAAGTCCTCGTGTTGCATCCCCCCTCTTTTTTGAACTGGTATTTGTCTAATCGTTTTGCCTCCCTGGCTTGATTTTTTTTTGGCTTGATGTTTTACTTACAAACCCGTGTCTGTTTATTCGCATTGATCGGGGCGTGGTGATTCTTCGGCCGTAAGAAAGAGAGCAAGATCCGGCGCGGTCGATTCGGAGAGGGCGGCGGGACGTTTCGGGGTCGTGGGCGCGTTTTCCGGACTCTGAACGGTGATTGGTTGGCGGAGAAGAGGAGTGCGGAGGCGCAAGGACGAGGTAACGTAGAGGGCGCGGGAGGAATTGAATAACGGGCTTGAAGGAGAGAAGAAATGGGGCGAAACGCGAGTTTGGTGGTTTGGGGCGCGAAACATGATTATATACAAGTGCAGGGCATATGGTTTCGGATGCGATCATACCAGCACTAATGCACCGGATCCCATCAGAACTCCGCAGTTAAGCGTGCTTGGGCGAGAGTAGTACTAGGATGGGTGACCTCCTGGGAAGTCCTCGTGTTGCATCCCCCCTCTTTTTTGAACTGGTATTTGTCTAATCGTTTTGCCTCCCTGGCTTGATTTTTTTTTGGCTTGATGTTTTACTTACAAACCCGTGTCTGTTTATTCGCATTGATCGGGGCGTGGTGATTCTTCGGCCGTAAGAAAGAGAGCAAGATCCGGCGCGGTCGATTCGGAGAGGGCGGCGGGACGTTTCGGGGTCGTGGGCGCGTTTTCCGGACTCTGAACGGTGATTGGTTGGCGGAGAAGAGGAGTGCGGAGGCGCAAGGACGAGGTAACGTAGAGGGCGCGGGAGGAATTGAATAACGGGCTTGAAGGAGAGAAGAAATGGGGCGAAACGCGAGTTTGGTGGTTTGGGGCGCGAAACATGATTATATACAAGTGCAGGGCATATGGTTTCGGATGCGATCATACCAGCACTAATGCACCGGATCCCATCAGAACTCCGCAGTTAAGCGTGCTTGGGCGAGAGTAGTACTAGGATGGGTGACCTCCTGGGAAGTCCTCGTGTTGCATCCCCCCTCTTTTTTGAACTGGTATTTGTCTAATCGTTTTGCCTCCCTGGCTTGATTTTTTTTTGGCTTGATGTTTTACTTACAAACCCGTGTCTGTTTATTCGCATTGATCGGGGCGTGGTGATTCTTCGGCCGTAAGAAAGAGAGCAAGATCCGGCGCGGTCGATTCGGAGAGGGCGGCGGGACGTTTCGGGGTCGTGGGCGCGTTTTCCGGACTCTGAACGGTGATTGGTTGGCGGAGAAGAGGAGTGCGGAGGCGCAAGGACGAGGTAACGTAGAGGGCGCGGGAGGAATTGAATAACGGGCTTGAAGGAGAGAAGAAATGGGGCGAAACGCGAGTTTGGTGGTTTGGGGCGCGAAACATGATTATATACAAGTGCAGGGCATATGGTTTCGGATGCGATCATACCAGCACTAATGCACCGGATCCCATCAGAACTCCGCAGTTAAGCGTGCTTGGGCGAGAGTAGTACTAGGATGGGTGACCTCCTGGGAAGTCCTCGTGTTGCATCCCCCCTCTTTTTTGAACTGGTATTTGTCTAATCGTTTTGCCTCCCTGGCTTGATTTTTTTTTGGCTTGATGTTTTACTTACAAACCCGTGTCTGTTTATTCGCATTGATCGGGGCGTGGTGATTCTTCGGCCGTAAGAAAGAGAGCAAGATCCGGCGCGGTCGATTCGGAGAGGGCGGCGGGACGTTTCGGGGTCGTGGGCGCGTTTTCCGGACTCTGAACGGTGATTGGTTGGCGGAGAAGAGGAGTGCGGAGGCGCAAGGACGAGGTAACGTAGAGGGCGCGGGAGGAATTGAATAACGGGCTTGAAGGAGAGAAGAAATGGGGCGAAACGCGAGTTTGGTGGTTTGGGGCGCGAAACATGATTATATACAAGTGCAGGGCATATGGTTTCGGATGCGATCATACCAGCACTAATGCACCGGATCCCATCAGAACTCCGCAGTTAAGCGTGCTTGGGCGAGAGTAGTACTAGGATGGGTGACCTCCTGGGAAGTCCTCGTGTTGCATCCCCCCTCATTTTTGAACTGGTATTTGTCTAATCGTTTTGCCTCCCTGGCTTGATTTTTTTTTGGCTTGATGTTTTACTTACAAACCCGTGTCTGTTTATTCGCATTGATCGGGGCGTGGTGATTCTTCGGCCGTAAGAAAGAGAGCAAGATCCGGCGCGGTCGATTCGGAGAGGGCGGCGGGACGTTTCGGGGTCGTGGGCGCGTTTTCCGGACTCTGAACGGTGATTGGTTGGCGGAGAAGAGGAGTGCGGAGGCGCAAGGACGAGGTAACGTAGAGGGCGCGGGAGGAATTGAATAACGGGCTTGAAGGAGAGAAGAAATGGGGCGAAACGCGAGTTTGGTGGTTTGGGGCGCGAAACATGATTATATACAAGTGCAGGGCATATGGTTTCGGATGCGATCATACCAGCACTAATGCACCGGATCCCATCAGAACTCCGCAGTTAAGCGTGCTTGGGCGAGAGTAGTACTAGGATGGGTGACCTCCTGGGAAGTCCTCGTGTTGCATCCCCCCTCTTTTTTGAACTGGTATTTGTCTAATCGTTTTGCCTCCCTGGCTTGATTTTTTTTTGGCTTGATGTTTTACTTACAAACCCGTGTCTGTTTATTCGCATTGATCGGGGCGTGGTGATTCTTCGGCCGTAAGAAAGAGAGCAAGATCCGGCGCGGTCGATTCGGAGAGGGCGGCGGGACGTTTCGGGGTCGTGGGCGCGTTTTCCGGACTCTGAACGGTGATTGGTTGGCGGAGAAGAGGAGTGCGGAGGCGCAAGGACGAGGTAACGTAGAGGGCGCGGGAGGAATTGAATAACGGGCTTGAAGGAGAGAAGAAATGGGGCGAAACGCGAGTTTGGTGGTTTGGGGCATCCCCCCTCTTTTTTGAACTGGTATTTGTCTAATCGTTTTGCCTCCCTGGCTTGATTTTTTTTTGGCTTGATGTTTTACTTACAAACCCGTGTCTGTTTATTCGCATTGATCGGGGCGTGGTGATTCTTCGGCCGTAAGAAAGAGAGCAAGATCCGGCGCGGTCGATTCGGAGAGGGCGGCGGGACGTTTCGGGGTCGTGGGCGCGTTTTCCGGACTCTGAACGGTGATTGGTTGGCGGAGAAGAGGAGTGCGGAGGCGCAAGGACGAGGTAACGTAGAGGGCGCGGGAGGAATTGAATAACGGGCTTGAAGGAGAGAAGAAATGGGGCGAAACGCGAGTTTGGTGGTTTGGGGCGCGAAACATGATTATATACAAGTGCAGGGCATATGGTTTCGGATGCGATCATACCAGCACTAATGCACCGGATCCCATCAGAACTCCGCAGTTAAGCGTGCTTGGGCGAGAGTAGTACTAGGATGGGTGACCTCCTGGGAAGTCCTCGTGTTGCATCCCCCCTCTTTTTTGAACTGGTATTTGTCTAATCGTTTTGCCTCCCTGGCTTGATTTTTTTTTGGCTTGATGTTTTACTTACAAACCCGTGTCTGTTTATTCGCATTGATCGGGGCGTGGTGATTCTTCGGCCGTAAGAAAGAGAGCAAGATCCGGCGCGGTCGATTCGGAGAGGGCGGCGGGACGTTTCGGGGTCGTGGGCGCGTTTTCCGGACTCTGAACGGTGATTGGTTGGCGGAGAAGAGGAGTGCGGAGGCGCAAGGACGAGGTAACGTAGAGGGCGCGGGAGGAATTGAATAACGGGCTTGAAGGAGAGAAGAAATGGGGCGAAACGCGAGTTTGGTGGTTTGGGGCGCGAAACATGATTATATACAAGTGCAGGGCATATGGTTTCGGATGCGATCATACCAGCACTAATGCACCGGATCCCATCAGAACTCCGCAGTTAAGCGTGCTTGGGCGAGAGTAGTACTAGGATGGGTGACCTCCTGGGAAGTCCTCGTGTTGCATCCCCCCTCTTTTTTGAACTGGTATTTGTCTAATCGTTTTGCCTCCCTGGCTTGATTTTTTTTTGGCTTGATGTTTTACTTACAAACCCGTGTCTGTTTATTCGCATTGATCGGGGCGTGGTGATTCTTCGGCCGTAAGAAAGAGAGCAAGATCCGGCGCGGTCGATTCGGAGA
The DNA here is from genome assembly GCA_963920655.1 of Geranium rotundifolium. NCBI lineage: Eukaryota > Viridiplantae > Streptophyta > Magnoliopsida > Geraniales > Geraniaceae > Geranium > Geranium rotundifolium. The sequence goes on from OY987319.1 coordinate 29,137,060, forward strand.
GGGCGGCGGGACGTTTCGGGGTCGTGGGCGCGTTTTCCGGACTCTGAACGGTGATTGGTTGGCGGAGAAGAGGAGTGCGGAGGCGCAAGGACGAGGTAACGTAGAGGGCGCGGGAGGAATTGAATAACGGGCTTGAAGGAGAGAAGAAATGGGGCGAAACGCGAGTTTGGTGGTTTGGGGCGCGAAACATGATTATATACAAGTGCAGGGCATATGGTTTCGGATGCGATCATACCAGCACTAATGCACCGGATCCCATCAGAACTCCGCAGTTAAGCGTGCTTGGGCGAGAGTAGTACTAGGATGGGTGACCTCCTGGGAAGTCCTCGTGTTGCATCCCCCCTCTTTTTTGAACTGGTATTTGTCTAATCGTTTTGCCTCCCTGGCTTGATTTTTTTTTGGCTTGATGTTTTACTTACAAACCCGTGTCTGTTTATTCGCATTGATCGGGGCGTGGTGATTCTTCGGCCGTAAGAAAGAGAGCAAGATCCGGCGCGGTCGATTCGGAGAGGGCGGCGGGACGTTTCGGGGTCGTGGGCGCGTTTTCCGGACTCTGAACGGTGATTGGTTGGCGGAGAAGAGGAGTGCGGAGGCGCAAGGACGAGGTAACGTAGAGGGCGCGGGAGGAATTGAATAACGGGCTTGAAGGAGAGAAGAAATGGGGCGAAACGCGAGTTTGGTGGTTTGGGGCATCCCCCCTCTTTTTTGAACTGGTATTTGTCTAATCGTTTTGCCTCCCTGGCTTGATTTTTTTTTGGCTTGATGTTTTACTTACAAACCCGTGTCTGTTTATTCGCATTGATCGGGGCGTGGTGATTCTTCGGCCGTAAGAAAGAGAGCAAGATCCGGCGCGGTCGATTCGGAGAGGGCGGCGGGACGTTTCGGGGTCGTGGGCGCGTTTTCCGGACTCTGAACGGTGATTGGTTGGCGGAGAAGAGGAGTGCGGAGGCGCAAGGACGAGGTAACGTAGAGGGCGCGGGAGGAATTGAATAACGGGCTTGAAGGAGAGAAGAAATGGGGCGAAACGCGAGTTTGGTGGTTTGGGGCGCGAAACATGATTATATACAAGTGCAGGGCATATGGTTTCGGATGCGATCATACCAGCACTAATGCACCGGATCCCATCAGAACTCCGCAGTTAAGCGTGCTTGGGCGAGAGTAGTACTAGGATGGGTGACCTCCTGGGAAGTCCTCGTGTTGCATCCCCCCTCTTTTTTGAACTGGTATTTGTCTAATCGTTTTGCCTCCCTGGCTTGATTTTTTTTTGGCTTGATGTTTTACTTACAAACCCGTGTCTGTTTATTCGCATTGATCGGGGCGTGGTGATTCTTCGGCCGTAAGAAAGAGAGCAAGATCCGGCGCGGTCGATTCGGAGAGGGCGGCGGGACGTTTCGGGGTCGTGGGCGCGTTTTTCGGACTCTGAACGGTGATTGGTTGGCGGAGAAGAGGAGTGCGGAGGCGCAAGGACGAGGTAACGTAGAGGGCGCGGGAGGAATTGAATAACGGGCTTGAAGGAGAGAAGAAATGGGGCGAAACGCGAGTTTGGTGGTTTGGGGCGCGAAACATGATTATATACAAGTGCAGGGCATATGGTTTCGGATGCGATCATACCAGCACTAATGCACCGGATCCCATCAGAACTCCGCAGTTAAGCGTGCTTGGGCGAGAGTAGTACTAGGATGGGTGACCTCCTGGGAAGTCCTCGTGTTGCATCCCCCCTCTTTTTTGAACTGGTATTTGTCTAATCGTTTTGCCTCCCTGGCTTGATATTTTTTTGGCTTGATGTTTTACTTACAAACCCGTGTCTGTTTATTCGCATTGATCGGGGCGTGGTGATTCTTCGGCCGTAAGAAAGAGAGCAAGATCCGGCGCGGTCGATTCGGAGAGGGCGGCGGGACGTTTCGGGGTCGTGGGCGCGTTTTCCGGACTCTGAACGGTGATTGGTTGGCGGAGAAGAGGAGTGCGGAGGCGCAAGGACGAGGTAACGTAGAGGGCGCGGGAGGAATTGAATAACGGGCTTGAAGGAGAGAAGAAATGGGGCGAAACGCGAGTTTGGTGGTTTGGGGCGCGAAACATGATTATATACAAGTGCAGGGCATATGGTTTCGGATGCGATCATACCAGCACTAATGCACCGGATCCCATCAGAACTCCGCAGTTAAGCGTGCTTGGGCGAGAGTAGTACTAGGATGGGTGACCTCCTGGGAAGTCCTCGTGTTGCATCCCCCCTCTTTTTTGAACTGGTATTTGTCTAATCGTTTTGCCTCCCTGGCTTGATTTTTTTTTGGCTTGATGTTTTACTTACAAACCCGTGTCTGTTTATTCGCATTGATCGGGGCGTGGTGATTCTTCGGCCGTAAGAAAGAGAGCAAGATCCGGCGCGGTCGATTCGGAGAGGGCGGCGGGACGTTTCGGGGTCGTGGGCGCGTTTTCCGGACTCTGAACGGTGATTGGTTGGCGGAGAAGAGGAGTGCGGAGGCGCAAGGACGAGGTAACGTAGAGGGCGCGGGAGGAATTGAATAACGGGCTTGAAGGAGAGAAGAAATGGGGCGAAACGCGAGTTTGGTGGTTTGGGGCGCGAAACATGATTATATACAAGTGCAGGGCATATGGTTTCGGATGCGATCATACCAGCACTAATGCACCGGATCCCATCAGAACTCCGCAGTTAAGCGTGCTTGGGCGAGAGTAGTACTAGGATGGGTGACCTCCTGGGAAGTCCTCGTGTTGCATCCCCCCTCTTTTTTGAACTGGTATTTGTCTAATCGTTTTGCCTCCCTGGCTTGATTTTTTTTTGGCTTGATGTTTTACTTACAAACCCGTGTCTGTTTATTCGCATTGATCGGGGCGTGGTGATTCTTCGGCCGTAAGAAAGAGAGCAAGATCCGGCGCGGTCGATTCGGAGAGGGCGGCGGGACGTTTCGGGGTCGTGGGCGCGTTTTCCGGACTCTGAACGGTGATTGGTTGGCGGAGAAGAGGAGTGCGGAGGCGCAAGGACGAGGTAACGTAGAGGGCGCGGGAGGAATTGAATAACGGGCTTGAAGGAGAGAAGAAATGGGGCGAAACGCGAGTTTGGTGGTTTGGGGCGCGAAACATGATTATATACAAGTGCAGGGCATATGGTTTCGGATGCGATCATACCAGCACTAATGCACCGGATCCCATCAGAACTCCGCAGTTAAGCGTGCTTGGGCGAGAGTAGTACTAGGATGGGTGACCTCCTGGGAAGTCCTCGTGTTGCATCCCCCCTCTTTTTTGAACTGGTATTTGTCTAATCGTTTTGCCTCCCTGGCTTGATTTTTTTTTGGCTTGATGTTTTACTTACAAACCCGTGTCTGTTTATTCGCATTGATCGGGGCGTGGTGATTCTTCGGCCGTAAGAAAGAGAGCAAGATCCGGCGCGGTCGATTCGGAGAGGGCGGCGGGACGTTTCGGGGTCGTGGGCGCGTTTTCCGGACTCTGAACGGTGATTGGTTGGCGGAGAAGAGGAGTGCGGAGGCGCAAGGACGAGGTAACGTAGAGGGCGCGGGAGGAATTGAATAACGGGCTTGAAGGAGAGAAGAAATGGGGCGAAACGCGAGTTTGGTGGTTTGGGGCGCGAAACATGATTATATACAAGTGCAGGGCATATGGTTTCGGATGCGATCATACCAGCACTAATGCACCGGATCCCATCAGAACTCCGCAGTTAAGCGTGCTTGGGCGAGAGTAGTACTAGGATGGGTGACCTCCTGGGAAGTCCTCGTGTTGCATCCCCCCTCTTTTTTGAACTGGTATTTGTCTAATCGTTTTGCCTCCCTGGCTTGATGTTTTACTTACAAACCCGTGTCTGTTTATTCGCATTGATCGGGGCGTGGTGATTCTTCGGCCGTAAGAAAGAGAGCAAGATCCGGCGCGGTCGATTCGGAGAGGGCGGCGGGACGTTTCGGGGTCGTGGGCGCGTTTTCCGGACTCTGAACGGTGATTGGTTGGCGGAGAAGAGGAGTGCGGAGGCGCAAGGACGAGGTAACGTAGAGGGCGCGGGAGGAATTGAATAACGGGCTTGAAGGAGAGAAGAAATGGGGCGAAACGCGAGTTTGGTGGTTTGGGGCGCGAAACATGATTATATACAAGTGCAGGGCATATGGTTTCGGATGCGATCATACCAGCACTAATGCACCGGATCCCATCAGAACTCCGCAGTTAAGCGTGCTTGGGCGAGAGTAGTACTAGGATGGGTGACCTCCTGGGAAGTCCTCGTGTTGCATCCCCCCTCTTTTTTGAACTGGTATTTGTCTAATCGTTTTGCCTCCCTGGCTTGATTTTTTTTTGGCTTGATGTTTTACTTACAAACCCGTGTCTGTTTATTCGCATTGATCGGGGCGTGGTGATTCTTCGGCCGTAAGAAAGAGAGCAAGATCCGGCGCGGTCGATTCGGAGAGGGCGGCGGGACGTTTCGGGGTCGTGGGCGCGTTTTCCGGACTCTGAACGGTGATTGGTTGGCGGAGAAGAGGAGTGCGGAGGCGCAAGGACGAGGTAACGTAGAGGGCGCGGGAGGAATTGAATAACGGGCTTGAAGGAGAGAAGAAATGGGGCGAAACGCGAGTTTGGTGGTTTGGGGCGCGAAACATGATTATATACAAGTGCAGGGCATATGGTTTCGGATGCGATCATACCAGCACTAATGCACCGGATCCCATCAGAACTCCGCAGTTAAGCGTGCTTGGGCGAGAGTAGTACTAGGATGGGTGACCTCCTGGGAAGTCCTCGTGTTGCATCCCCCCTCTTTTTTGAACTGGTATTTGTCTAATCGTTTTGCCTCCCTGGCTTGATTTTTTTTTGGCTTGATGTTTTACTTACAAACCCGTGTCTGTTTATTCGCATTGATCGGGGCGTGGTGATTCTTCGGCCGTAAGAAAGAGAGCAAGATCCGGCGCGGTCGATTCGGAGAGGGCGGCGGGACGTTTCGGGGTCGTGGGCGCGTTTTCCGGACTCTGAACGGTGATTGGTTGGCGGAGAAGAGGAGTGCGGAGGCGCAAGGACGAGGTAACGTAGAGGGCGCGGGAGGAATTGAATAACGGGCTTGAAGGAGAGAAGAAATGGGGCGAAACGCGAGTTTGGTGGTTTGGGGCGCGAAACATGATTATATACAAGTGCAGGGCATATGGTTTCGGATGCGATCATACCAGCACTAATGCACCGGATCCCATCAGAACTCCGCAGTTAAGCGTGCTTGGGCGAGAGTAGTACTAGGATGGGTGACCTCCTGGGAAGTCCTCGTGTTGCATCCCCCCTCTTTTTTGAACTGGTATTTGTCTAATCGTTTTGCCTCCCTGGCTTGATTTTTTTTTGGCTTGATGTTTTACTTACAAACCCGTGTCTGTTTATTCGCATTGATCGGGGCGTGGTGATTCTTCGGCCGTAAGAAAGAGAGCAAGATCCGGCGCGGTCGATTCGGAGAGGGCGGCGGGACGTTTCGGGGTCGTGGGCGCGTTTTCCGGACTCTGAACGGTGATTGGTTGGCGGAGAAGAGGAGTGCGGAGGCGCAAGGACGAGGTAACGTAGAGGGCGCGGGAGGAATTGAATAACGGGCTTGAAGGAGAGAAGAAATGGGGCGAAACGCGAGTTTGGTGGTTTGGGGCGCGAAACATGATTATATACAAGTGCAGGGCATATGGTTTCGGATGCGATCATACCAGCACTAATGCACCGGATCCCATCAGAACTCCGCAGTTAAGCGTGCTTGGGCGAGAGTAGTACTAGGATGGGTGACCTCCTGGGAAGTCCTCGTGTTGCATCCCTCCTCTTTTTTGAACTGGTATTTGTCTAATCGTTTTGCCTCCCTGGCTTGATTTTTTTTTGGCTTGATGTTTTACTTACAAACCCGTGTCTGTTTATTCGCATTGATCGGGGCGTGGTGATTCTTCGGCCGTAAGAAAGAGAGCAAGATCCGGCGCGGTCGATTCGGAGAGGGCGGCGGGACGTTTCGGGGTCGTGGGCGCGTTTTCCGGACTCTGAACGGTGATTGGTTGGCGGAGAAGAGGAGTGCGGAGGCGCAAGGACGAGGTAACGTAGAGGGCGCGGGAGGAATTGAATAACGGGCTTGAAGGAGAGAAGAAATGGGGCGAAACGCGAGTTTGGTGGTTTGGGGCGCGAAACATGATTATATACAAGTGCAGGGCATATGGTTTCGGATGCGATCATACCAGCACTAATGCACCGGATCCCATCAGAACTCCGCAGTTAAGCGTGCTTTGGCGAGAGTAGTACTAGGATGGGTGACCTCCTGGGAAGTCCTCGTGTTGCATCCCCCCTCTTTTTTGAACTGGTATTTGTCTAATCGTTTTGCCTCCCTGGCTTGATTTTTTTTTGGCTTGATGTTTTACTTACAAACCCGTGTCTGTTTATTCGCATTGATCGGGGCGTGGTGATTCTTCGGCCGTAAGAAAGAGAGCAAGATCCGGCGCGGTCGATTCGGAGAGGGCGGCGGGACGTTTCGGGGTCGTGGGCGCGTTTTCCGGACTCTGAACGGTGATTGGTTGGCGGAGAAGAGGAGTGCGGAGGCGCAAGGACGAGGTAACGTAGAGGGCGCGGGAGGAATTGAATAACGGGCTTGAAGGAGAGAAGAAATGGGGCGAAACGCGAGTTTGGTGGTTTGGGGCGCGAAACATGATTATATACAAGTGCAGGGCATATGGTTTCGGATGCGATCATACCAGCACTAATGCACCGGATCCCATCAGAACTCCGCAGTTAAGCGTGCTTGGGCGAGAGTAGTACTAGGATGGGTGACCTCCTGGGAAGTCCTCGTGTTGCATCCCCCCTCTTTTTTGAACTGGTATTTGTCTAATCGTTTTGCCTCCCTGGCTTGATTTTTTTTTGGCTTGATGTTTTACTTACAAACCCGTGTCTGTTTATTCGCATTGATCGGGGCGTGGTGATTCTTCGGCCGTAAGAAAGAGAGCAAGATCCGGCGCGGTCGATTCGGAGAGGGCGGCGGGACGTTTCGGGGTCGTGGGCGCGTTTTCCGGACTCTGAACGGTGATTGGTTGGCGGAGAAGAGGAGTGCGGAGGCGCAAGGACGAGGTAACGTAGAGGGCGCGGGAGGAATTGAATAACGGGCTTGAAGGAGAGAAGAAATGGGGCGAAACGCGAGTTTGGTGGTTTGGGGCGCGAAACATGATTATATACAAGTGCAGGGCATATGGTTTCGGATGCGATCATACCAGCACTAATGCACCGGATCCCATCAGAACTCCGCAGTTAAGCGTGCTTGGGCGAGAGTAGTACTAGGATGGGTGACCTCCTGGGAAGTCCTCGTGTTGCATCCCCCCTCTTTTTTGAACTGGTATTTGTCTAATCGTTTTGCCTCCCTGGCTTGATTTTTTTTTGGCTTGATGTTTTACTTACAAACCCGTGTCTGTTTATTCGCATTGATCGGGGCGTGGTGATTCTTCGGCCGTAAGAAAGAGAGCAAGATCCGGCGCGGTCGATTCGGAGAGGGCGGCGGGACGTTTCGGGGTCGTGGGCGCGTTTTCCGGACTCTGAACGGTGATTGGTTGGCGGAGAAGAGGAGTGCGGAGGCGCAAGGACGAGGTAACGTAGAGGGCGCGGGAGGAATTGAATAACGGGCTTGAAGGAGAGAAGAAATGGGGCGAAACGCGAGTTTGGTGGTTTGGGGCGCGAAACATGATTATATACAAGTGCAGGGCATATGGTTTCGGATGCGATCATACCAGCACTAATGCACCGGATCCCATCAGAACTCCGCAGTTAAGCGTGCTTGGGCGAGAGTAGTACTAGGATGGGTGACCTCCTGGGAAGTCCTCGTGTTGCATCCCTCCTCTTTTTTGAACTGGTATTTGTCTAATCGTTTTGCCTCCCTGGCTTGATTTTTTTTTGGCTTGATGTTTTACTTACAAACCCGTGTCTGTTTATTCGCATTGATCGGGGCGTGGTGATTCTTCGGCCGTAAGAAAGAGAGCAAGATCCGGCGCGGTCGATTCGGAGAGGGCGGCGGGACGTTTCGGGGTCGTGGGCGCGTTTTCCGGACTCTGAACGGTGATTGGTTGGCGGAGAAGAGGAGTGCGGAGGCGCAAGGACGAGGTAACGTAGAGGGCGCGGGAGGAATTGAATAACGGGCTTGAAGGAGAGAAGAAATGGGGCGAAACGCGAGTTTGGTGGTTTGGGGCGCGAAACATGATTATATACAAGTGCAGGGCATATGGTTTCGGATGCGATCATACCAGCACTAATGCACCGGATCCCATCAGAACTCCGCAGTTAAGCGTGCTTTGGCGAGAGTAGTACTAGGATGGGTGACCTCCTGGGAAGTCCTCGTGTTGCATCCCCCCTCTTTTTTGAACTGGTATTTGTCTAATCGTTTTGCCTCCCTGGCTTGATTTTTTTTTGGCTTGATGTTTTACTTACAAACCCGTGTCTGTTTATTCGCATTGATCGGGGCGTGGTGATTCTTCGGCCGTAAGAAAGAGAGCAAGATCCGGCGCGGTCGATTCGGAGAGGGCGGCGGGACGTTTCGGGGTCGTGGGCGCGTTTTCCGGACTCTGAACGGTGATTGGTTGGCGGAGAAGAGGAGTGCGGAGGCGCAAGGACGAGGTAACGTAGAGGGCGCGGGAGGAATTGAATAACGGGCTTGAAGGAGAGAAGAAATGGGGCGAAACGCGAGTTTGGTGGTTTGGGGCGCGAAACATGATTATATACAAGTGCAGGGCATATGGTTTCGGATGCGATCATACCAGCACTAATGCACCGGATCCCATCAGAACTCCGCAGTTAAGCGTGCTTGGGCGAGAGTAGTACTAGGATGGGTGACCTCCTGGGAAGTCCTCGTGTTGCATCCCCCCTCTTTTTTGAACTGGTATTTGTCTAATCGTTTTGCCTCCCTGGCTTGATTTTTTTTTGGCTTGATGTTTTACTTACAAACCCGTGTCTGTTTATTCGCATTGATCGGGGCGTGGTGATTCTTCGGCCGTAAGAAAGAGAGCAAGATCCGGCGCGGTCGATTCGGAGAGGGCGGCGGGACGTTTCGGGGTCGTGGGCGCGTTTTCCGGACTCTGAACGGTGATTGGTTGGCGGAGAAGAGGAGTGCGGAGGCGCAAGGACGAGGTAACGTAGAGGGCGCGGGAGGAATTGAATAACGGGCTTGAAGGAGAGAAGAAATGGGGCGAAACGCGAGTTTGGTGGTTTGGGGCGCGAAACATGATTATATACAAGTGCAGGGCATATGGTTTCGGATGCGATCATACCAGCACTAATGCACCGGATCCCATCAGAACTCCGCAGTTAAGCGTGCTTGGGCGAGAGTAGTACTAGGATGGGTGACCTCCTGGGAAGTCCTCGTGTTGCATCCCCCCTCTTTTTTGAACTGGTATTTGTCTAATCGTTTTGCCTCCCTGGCTTGATTTTTTTTTGGCTTGATGTTTTACTTACAAACCCGTGTCTGTTTATTCGCATTGATCGGGGCGTGGTGATTCTTCGGCCGTAAGAAAGAGAGCAAGATCCGGCGCGGTCGATTCGGAGAGGGCGGCGGGACGTTTCGGGGTCGTGGGCGCGTTTTCCGGACTCTGAACGGTGATTGGTTGGCGGAGAAGAGGAGTGCGGAGGCGCAAGGACGAGGTAACGTAGAGGGCGCGGGAGGAATTGAATAACGGGCTTGAAGGAGAGAAGAAATGGGGCGAAACGCGAGTTTGGTGGTTTGGGGCGCGAAACATGATTATATACAAGTGCAGGGCATATGGTTTCGGATGCGATCATACCAGCACTAATGCACCGGATCCCATCAGAACTCCGCAGTTAAGCGTGCTTGGGCGAGAGTAGTACTAGGATGGGTGACCTCCTGGGAAGTCCTCGTGTTGCATCCCCCCTCTTTTTTGAACTGGTATTTGTCTAATCGTTTTGCCTCCCTGGCTTGATTTTTTTTTGGCTTGATGTTTTACTTACAAACCCGTGTCTGTTTATTCGCATTGATCGGGGCGTGGTGATTCTTCGGCCGTAAGAAAGAGAGCAAGATCCGGCGCGGTCGATTCGGAGAGGGCGGCGGGACGTTTCGGGGTCGTGGGCGCGTTTTCCGGACTCTGAACGGTGATTGGTTGGCGGAGAAGAGGAGTGCGGAGGCGCAAGGACGAGGTAACGTAGAGGGCGCGGGAGGAATTGAATAACGGGCTTGAAGGAGAGAAGAAATGGGGCGAAACGCGAGTTTGGTGGTTTGGGGCGCGAAACATGATTATATACAAGTGCAGGGCATATGGTTTCGGATGCGATCATACCAGCACTAATGCACCGGATCCCATCAGAACTCCGCAGTTAAGCGTGCTTGGGCGAGAGTAGTACTAGGATGGGTGACCTCCTGGGAAGTCCTCGTGTTGCATCCCCCCTCTTTTTTGAACAGGTATTTGTCTAATCGTTTTGCCTCCCTGGCTTGATTTTTTTTTGGCTTGATGTTTTACTTACAAACCCGTGTCTGTTTATTCGCATTGATCGGGGCGTGGTGATTCTTCGGCCGTAAGAAAGAGAGCAAGATCCGGCGCGGTCGATTCGGAGAGGGCGGCGGGACGTTTCGGGGTCGTGGGCGCGTTTTCCGGACTCTGAACGGTGATTGGTTGGCGGAGAAGAGGAGTGCGGAGGCGCAAGGACGAGGTAACGTAGAGGGCGCGGGAGGAATTGAATAACGGGCTTGAAGGAGAGAAGAAATGGGGCGAAACGCGAGTTTGGTGGTTTGGGGCGCGAAACATGATTATATACAAGTGCAGGGCATATGGTTTCGGATGCGATCATACCAGCACTAATGCACCGGATCCCATCAGAACTCCGCAGTTAAGCGTGCTTGGGCGAGAGTAGTACTAGGATGGGTGACCTCCTGGGAAGTCCTCGTGTTGCATCCCCCCTCTTTTTTGAACTGGTATTTGTCTAATCGTTTTGCCTCCCTGGCTTGATTTTTTTTTGGCTTGATGTTTTACTTACAAACCCGTGTCTGTTTATTCGCATTGATCGGGGCGTGGTGATTCTTCGGCCGTAAGAAAGAGAGCAAGATCCGGCGCGGTCGATTCGGAGAGGGCGGCGGGACGTTTCGGGGTCGTGGGCGCGTTTTCCGGACTCTGAACGGTGATTGGTTGGCGGAGAAGAGGAGTGCGGAGGCGCAAGGACGAGGTAACGTAGAGGGCGCGGGAGGAATTGAATAACGGGCTTGAAGGAGAGAAGAAATGGGGCGAAACGCGAGTTTGGTGGTTTGGGGCGCGAAACATGATTATATACAAGTGCAGGGCATATGGTTTCGGATGCGATCATACCAGCACTAATGCACCGGATCCCATCAGAACTCCGCAGTTAAGCGTGCTTGGGCGAGAGTAGTACTAGGATGGGTGACCTCCTGGGAAGTCCTCGTGTTGCATCCCCCCTCTTTTTTGAACTGGTATTTGTCTAATCGTTTTGCCTCCCTGGCTTGATTTTTTTTTGGCTTGATGTTTTACTTACAAACCCGTGTCTGTTTATTCGCATTGATCGGGGCGTGGTGATTCTTCGGCCGTAAGAAAGAGAGCAAGATCCGGCGCGGTCGATTCGGAGAGGGCGGCGGGACGTTTCGGGGTCGTGGGCGCGTTTTCCGGACTCTGAACGGTGATTGGTTGGCGGAGAAGAGGAGTGCGGAGGCGCAAGGACGAGGTAACGTAGAGGGCGCGGGAGGAATTGAATAACGGGCTTGAAGGAGAGAAGAAATGGGGCGAAACGCGAGTTTGGTGGTTTGGGGCGCGAAACATGATTATATACAAGTGCAGGGCATATGGTTTCGGATGCGATCATACCAGCACTAATGCACCGGATCCCATCAGAACTCCGCAGTTAAGCGTGCTTGGGCGAGAGTAGTACTAGGATGGGTGACCTCCTGGGAAGTCCTCGTGTTGCATCCCCCCTCTTTTTTGAACTGGTATTTGTCTAATCGTTTTGCCTCCCTGGCTTGATTTTTTTTTGGCTTGATGTTTTACTTACAAACCCGTGTCTGTTTATTCGCATTGATCGGGGCGTGGTGATTCTTCGGCCGTAAGAAAGAGAGCAAGATCCGGCGCGGTCGATTCGGAGAGGGCGGCGGGACGTTTCGGGGTCGTGGGCGCGTTTTCCGGACTCTGAACGGTGATTGGTTGGCGGAGAAGAGGAGTGCGGAGGCGCAAGGACGAGGTAACGTAGAGGGCGCGGGAGGAATTGAATAACGGGCTTGAAGGAGAGAAGAAATGGGGCGAAACGCGAGTTTGGTGGTTTGGGGCGCGAAACATGATTATATACAAGTGCAGGGCATATGGTTTCGGATGCGATCATACCAGCACTAATGCACCGGATCCCATCAGAACTCCGCAGTTAAGCGTGCTTTGGCGAGAGTAGTACTAGGATGGGTGACCTCCTGGGAAGTCCTCGTGTTGCATCCCCCCTCTTTTTTGAACTGGTATTTGTCTAATCGTTTTGCCTCCCTGGCTTGATTTTTTTTTGGCTTGATGTTTTACTTACAAACCCGTGTCTGTTTATTCGCATTGATCGGGGCGTGGTGATTCTTCGGCCGTAAGAAAGAGAGCAAGATCCGGCGCGGTCGATTCGGAGAGGGCGGCGGGACGTTTCGGGGTCGTGGGCGCGTTTTCCGGACTCTGAACGGTGATTGGTTGGCGGAGAAGAGGAGTGCGGAGGCGCAAGGACGAGGTAACGTAGAGGGCGCGGGAGGAATTGAATAACGGGCTTGAAGGAGAGAAGAAATGGGGCGAAACGCGAGTTTGGTGGTTTGGGGCGCGAAACATGATTATATACAAGTGCAGGGCATATGGTTTCGGATGCGATCATACCAGCACTAATGCACCGGATCCCATCAGAACTCCGCAGTTAAGCGTGCTTGGGCGAGAGTAGTACTAGGATGGGTGACCTCCTGGGAAGTCCTCGTGTTGCATCCCCCCTCTTTTTTGAACTGGTATTTGTCTAATCGTTTTGCCTCCCTGGCTTGATTTTTTTTTGGCTTGATGTTTTACTTACAAACCCGTGTCTGTTTATTCGCATTGATCGGGGCGTGGTGATTCTTCGGCCGTAAGAAAGAGAGCAAGATCCGGCGCGGTCGATTCGGAGAGGGCGGCGGGACGTTTCGGGGTCGTGGGCGCGTTTTCCGGACTCTGAACGGTGATTGGTTGGCGGAGAAGAGGAGTGCGGAGGCGCAAGGACGAGGTAACGTAGAGGGCGCGGGAGGAATTGAATAACGGGCTTGAAGGAGAGAAGAAATGGGGCGAAACGCGAGTTTGGTGGTTTGGGGCGCGAAACATGATTATATACAAGTGCAGGGCATATGGTTTCGGATGCGATCATACCAGCACTAATGCACCGGATCCCATCAGAACTCCGCAGTTAAGCGTGCTTGGGCGAGAGTAGTACTAGGATGGGTGACCTCCTGGGAAGTCCTCGTGTTGCATCCCCCCTCTTTTTTGAACTGGTATTTGTCTAATCGTTTTGCCTCCCTGGCTTGATTTTTTTTTGGCTTGATGTTTTACTTACAAACCCGTGTCTGTTTATTCGCATTGATCGGGGCGTGGTGATTCTTCGGCCGTAAGAAAGAGAGCAAGATCCGGCGCGGTCGATTCGGAGAGGGCGGCGGGACGTTTCGGGGTCGTGGGCGCGTTTTCCGGACTCTGAACGGTGATTGGTTGGCGGAGAAGAGGAGTGCGGAGGCGCAAGGACGAGGTAACGTAGAGGGCGCGGGAGGAATTGAATAACGGGCTTGAAGGAGAGAAGAAATGGGGCGAAACGCGAGTTTGGTGGTTTGGGGCGCGAAACATGATTATATACAAGTGCAGGGCATATGGTTTCGGATGCGATCATACCAGCACTAATGCACCGGATCCCATCAGAACTCCGCAGTTAAGCGTGCTTGGGCGAGAGTAGTACTAGGATGGGTGACCTCCTGGGAAGTCCTCGTGTTGCATCCCCCCTCTTTTTTGAACTGGTATTTGTCTAATCGTTTTGCCTCCCTGGCTTGATTTTTTTTTGGCTTGATGTTTTACTTACAAACCCGTGTCTGTTTATTCGCATTGATCGGGGCGTGGTGATTCTTCGGCCGTAAGAAAGAGAGCAAGATCCGGCGCGGTCGATTCGGAGAGGGCGGCGGGACGTTTCGGGGTCGTGGGCGCGTTTTCCGGACTCTGAACGGTGATTGGTTGGCGGAGAAGAGGAGTGCGGAGGCGCAAGGACGAGGTAACGTAGAGGGCGCGGGAGGAATTGAATAACGGGCTTGAAGGAGAGAAGAAATGGGGCGAAACGCGAGTTTGGTGGTTTGGGGCGCGAAACATGATTATATACAAGTGCAGGGCATATGGTTTCGGATGCGATCATACCAGCACTAATGCACCGGATCCCATCAGAACTCCGCAGTTAAGCGTGCTTGGGCGAGAGTAGTACTAGGATGGGTGACCTCCTGGGAAGTCCTCGTGTTGCATCCCCCCTCTTTTTTGAACTGGTATTTGTCTAATCGTTTTGCCTCCCTGGCTTGATTTTTTTTTGGCTTGATGTTTTACTTACAAACCCGTGTCTGTTTATTCGCATTGATCGGGGCGTGGTGATTCTTCGGCCGTAAGAAAGAGAGCAAGATCCGGCGCGGTCGATTCGGAGAGGGCGGCGGGACGTTTCGGGGTCGTGGGCGCGTTTTCCGGACTCTGAACGGTGATTGGTTGGCGGAGAAGAGGAGTGCGGAGGCGCAAGGACGAGGTAACGTAGAGGGCGCGGGAGGAATTGAATAACGGGCTTGAAGGAGAGAAGAAATGGGGCGAAACGCGAGTTTGGTGGTTTGGGGCGCGAAACATGATTATATACAAGTGCAGGGCATATGGTTTCGGATGCGATCATACCAGCACTAATGCACCGGATCCCATCAGAACTCCGCAGTTAAGCGTGCTTGGGCGAGAGTAGTACTAGGATGGGTGACCTCCTGGGAAGTCCTCGTGTTGCATCCCCCCTCTTTTTTGAACTGGTATTTGTCTAATCGTTTTGCCTCCCTGGCTTGATTTTTTTTTGGCTTGATGTTTTACTTACAAACCCGTGTCTGTTTATTCGCATTGATCGGGGCGTGGTGATTCTTCGGCCGTAAGAAAGAGAGCAAGATCCGGCGCGGTCGATTCGGAGAGGGCGGCGGGACGTTTCGGGGTCGTGGGCGCGTTTTCCGGACTCTGAACGGTGATTGGTTGGCGGAGAAGAGGAGTGCGGAGGCGCAAGGACGAGGTAACGTAGAGGGAGCGGGAGGAATTGAATAACGGGCTTGAAGGAGAGAAGAAATGGGGCGAAACGCGAGTTTGGTGGTTTGGGGCGCGAAACATGATTATATACAAGTGCAGGGCATATGGTTTCGGATGCGATCATACCAGCACTAATGCACCGGATCCCATCAGAACTCCGCAGTTAAGCGTGCTTGGGCGAGAGTAGTACTAGGATGGGTGACCTCCTGGGAAGTCCTCGTGTTGCATCCCCCCTCTTTTTTGAACTGGTATTTGTCTAATCGTTTTGCCTCCCTGGCTTGATTTTTTTTTGGCTTGATGTTTTACTTACAAACCCGTGTCTGTTTATTCGCATTGATCGGGGCGTGGTGATTCTTCGGCCGTAAGAAAGAGAGCAAGATCCGGCGCGGTCGATTCGGAGAGGGCGGCGGGACGTTTCGGGGTCGTGGGCGCGTTTTCCGGACTCTGAACGGTGATTGGTTGGCGGAGAAGAGGAGTGCGGAGGCGCAAGGACGAGGTAACGTAGAGGGCGCGGGAGGAATTGAATAACGGGCTTGAAGGAGAGAAGAAATGGGGCGAAACGCGAGTTTGGTGGTTTGGGGCGCGAAACATGATTATATACAAGTGCAGGGCATATGGTTTCGGATGCGATCATACCAGCACTAATGCACCGGATCCCATCAGAACTCCGCAGTTAAGCGTGCTTGGGCGAGAGTAGTACTAGGATGGGTGACCTCCTGGGAAGTCCTCGTGTTGCATCCCCCCTCTTTTTTGAACTGGTATTTGTCTAATCGTTTTGCCTCCCTGGCTTGATTTTTTTTTGGCTTGATGTTTTACTTACAAACCCGTGTCTGTTTATTCGCATTGATCGGGGCGTGGTGATTCTTCGGCCGTAAGAAAGAGAGCAAGATCCGGCGCGGTCGATTCGGAGAGGGCGGCGGGACGTTTCGGGGTCGTGGGCGCGTTTTCCGGACTCTGAACGGTGATTGGTTGGCGGAGAAGAGGAGTGCGGAGGCGCAAGGACGAGGTAACGTAGAGGGCGCGGGAGGAATTGAATAACGGGCTTGAAGGAGAGAAGAAATGGGGCGAAACGCGAGTTTGGTGGTTTGGGGCGCGAAACATGATTATATACAAGTGCAGGGCATATGGTTTCGGATGCGATCATACCAGCACTAATGCACCGGATCCCATCAGAACTCCGCAGTTAAGCGTGCTTGGGCGAGAGTAGTACTAGGATGGGTGACCTCCTGGGAAGTCCTCGTGTTGCATCCCCCCTCTTTTTTGAACTGGTATTTGTCTAATCGTTTTGCCTCCCTGGCTTGATTTTTTTTTGGCTTGATGTTTTACTTACAAACCCGTGTCTGTTTATTCGCATTGATCGGGGCGTGGTGATTCTTCGGCCGTAAGAAAGAGAGCAAGATCCGGCGCGGTCGATTCGGAGAGGGCGGCGGGACGTTTCGGGGTCGTGGGCGCGTTTTCCGGACTCTGAACGGTGATTGGTTGGCGGAGAAGAGGAGTGCGGAGGCGCAAGGACGAGGTAACGTAGAGGGCGCGGGAGGAATTGAATAACGGGCTTGAAGGAGAGAAGAAATGGGGCGAAACGCGAGTTTGGTGGTTTGGGGCGCGAAACATGATTATATACAAGTGCAGGGCATATGGTTTCGGATGCGATCATACCAGCACTAATGCACCGGATCCCATCAGAACTCCGCAGTTAAGCGTGCTTGGGCGAGAGTAGTACTAGGATGGGTGACCTCCTGGGAAGTCCTCGTGTTGCATCCCCCCTCTTTTTTGAACTGGTATTTGTCTAATCGTTTTGCCTCCCTGGCTTGATTTTTTTTTGGCTTGATGTTTTACTTACAAACCCGTGTCTGTTTATTCGCATTGATCGGGGCGTGGTGATTCTTCGGCCGTAAGAAAGAGAGCAAGATCCGGCGCGGTCGATTCGGAGAGGGCGGCGGGACGTTTCGGGGTCGTGGGCGCGTTTTCCGGACTCTGAACGGTGATTGGTTGGCGGAGAAGAGGAGTGCGGAGGCGCAAGGACGAGGTAACGTAGAGGGCGCGGGAGGAATTGAATAACGGGCTTGAAGGAGAGAAGAAATGGGGCGAAACGCGAGTTTGGTGGTTTGGGGCGCGAAACATGATTATATACAAGTGCAGGGCATATGGTTTCGGATGCGATCATACCAGCACTAATGCACCGGATCCCATCAGAACTCCGCAGTTAAGCGTGCTTGGGCGAGAGTAGTACTAGGATGGGTGACCTCCTGGGAAGTCCTCGTGTTGCATCCCCCCTCTTTTTTGAACTGGTATTTGTCTAATCGTTTTGCCTCCCTGGCTTGATTTTTTTTTGGCTTGATGTTTTACTTACAAACCCGTGTCTGTTTATTCGCATTGATCGGGGCGTGGTGATTCTTCGGCCGTAAGAAAGAGAGCAAGATCCGGCGCGGTCGATTCGGAGAGGGCGGCGGGACGTTTCGGGGTCGTGGGCGCGTTTTCCGGACTCTGAACGGTGATTGGTTGGCGGAGAAGAGGAGTGCGGAGGCGCAAGGACGAGGTAACGTAGAGGGCGCGGGAGGAATTGAATAACGGGCTTGAAGGAGAGAAGAAATGGGGCGAAACGCGAGTTTGGTGGTTTGGGGCGCGAAACATGATTATATACAAGTGCAGGGCATATGGTTTCGGATGCGATCATACCAGCACTAATGCACCGGATCCCATCAGAACTCCGCAGTTAAGCGTGCTTGGGCGAGAGTAGTACTAGGATGGGTGACCTCCTGGGAAGTCCTCGTGTTGCATCCCCCCTCTTTTTTGAACTGGTATTTGTCTAATCGTTTTGCCTCCCTGGCTTGATTTTTTTTTGGCTTGATGTTTTACTTACAAACCCGTGTCTGTTTATTCGCATTGATCGGGGCGTGGTGATTCTTCGGCCGTAAGAAAGAGAGCAAGATCCGGCGCGGTCGATTCGGAGAGGGCGGCGGGACGTTTCGGGGTCGTGGGCGCGTTTTCCGGACTCTGAACGGTGATTGGTTGGCGGAGAAGAGGAGTGCGGAGGCGCAAGGACGAGGTAACGTAGAGGGCGCGGGAGGAATTGAATAACGGGCTTGAAGGAGAGAAGAAATGGGGCGAAACGCGAGTTTGGTGGTTTGGGGCGCGAAACATGATTATATACAAGTGCAGGGCATATGGTTTCGGATGCGATCATACCAGCACTAATGCACCGGATCCCATCAGAACTCCGCAGTTAAGCGTGCTTGGGCGAGAGTAGTACTAGGATGGGTGACCTCCTGGGAAGTCCTCGTGTTGCATCCCCCCTCTTTTTTGAACTGGTATTTGTCTAATCGTTTTGCCTCCCTGGCTTGATTTTTTTTTGGCTTGATGTTTTACTTACAAACCCGTGTCTGTTTATTCGCATTGATCGGGGCGTGGTGATTCTTCGGCCGTAAGAAAGAGAGCAAGATCCGGCGCGGTCGATTCGGAGAGGGCGGCGGGACGTTTCGGGGTCGTGGGCGCGTTTTCCGGACTCTGAACGGTGATTGGTTGGCGGAGAAGAGGAGTGCGGAGGCGCAAGGACGAGGTAACGTAGAGGGCGCGGGAGGAATTGAATAACGGGCTTGAAGGAGAGAAGAAATGGGGCGAAACGCGAGTTTGGTGGTTTGGGGCGCGAAACATGATTATATACAAGTGCAGGGCATATGGTTTCGGATGCGATCATACCAGCACTAATGCACCGGATCCCATCAGAACTCCGCAGTTAAGCGTGCTTGGGCGAGAGTAGTACTAGGATGGGTGACCTCCTGGGAAGTCCTCGTGTTGCATCCCCCCTCTTTTTTGAACTGGTATTTGTCTAATCGTTTTGCCTCCCTGGCTTGATTTTTTTTTGGCTTGATGTTTTACTTACAAACCCGTGTCTGTTTATTCGCATTGATCGGGGCGTGGTGATTCTTCGGCCGTAAGAAAGAGAGCAAGATCCGGCGCGGTCGATTCGGAGAGGGCGGCGGGACGTTTCGGGGTCGTGGGCGCGTTTTCCGGACTCTGAACGGTGATTGGTTGGCGGAGAAGAGGAGTGCGGAGGCGCAAGGACGAGGTAACGTAGAGGGCGCGGGAGGAATTGAATAACGGGCTTGAAGGAGAGAAGAAATGGGGCGAAACGCGAGTTTGGTGGTTTGGGGCGCGAAACATGATTATATACAAGTGCAGGGCATATGGTTTCGGATGCGATCATACCAGCACTAATGCACCGGATCCCATCAGAACTCCGCAGTTAAGCGTGCTTGGGCGAGAGTAGTACTAGGATGGGTGACCTCCTGGGAAGTCCTCGTGTTGCATCCCCCCTCTTTTTTGAACAGGTATTTGTCTAATCGTTTTGCCTCCCTGGCTTGATTTTTTTTTGGCTTGATGTTTTACTTACAAACCCGTGTCTGTTTATTCGCATTGATCGGGGCGTGGTGATTCTTCGGCCGTAAGAAAGAGAGCAAGATCCGGCGCGGTCGATTCGGAGAGGGCGGCGGGACGTTTCGGGGTCGTGGGCGCGTTTTCCGGACTCTGAACGGTGATTGGTTGGCGGAGAAGAGGAGTGCGGAGGCGCAAGGACGAGGTAACGTAGAGGGCGCGGGAGGAATTGAATAACGGGCTTGAAGGAGAGAAGAAATGGGGCGAAACGCGAGTTTGGTGGTTTGGGGCGCGAAACATGATTATATACAAGTGCAGGGCATATGGTTTCGGATGCGATCATACCAGCACTAATGCACCGGATCCCATCAGAACTCCGCAGTTAAGCGTGCTTGGGCGAGAGTAGTACTAGGATGGGTGACCTCCTGGGAAGTCCTCGTGTTGCATCCCCCCTCTTTTTTGAACTGGTATTTGTCTAATCGTTTTGCCTCCCTGGCTTGATTTTTTTTTGGCTTGATGTTTTACTTACAAACCCGTGTCTGTTTATTCGCATTGATCGGGGCGTGGTGATTCTTCGGCCGTAAGAAAGAGAGCAAGATCCGGCGCGGTCGATTCGGAGAGGGCGGCGGGACGTTTCGGGGTCGTGGGCGCGTTTTCCGGACTCTGAACGGTGATTGGTTGGCGGAGAAGAGGAGTGCGGAGGCGCAAGGACGAGGTAACGTAGAGGGCGCGGGAGGAATTGAATAACGGGCTTGAAGGAGAGAAGAAATGGGGCGAAACGCGAGTTTGGTGGTTTGGGGCGCGAAACATGATTATATACAAGTGCAGGGCATATGGTTTCGGATGCGATCATACCAGCACTAATGCACCGGATCCCATCAGAACTCCGCAGTTAAGCGTGCTTGGGCGAGAGTAGTACTAGGATGGGTGACCTCCTGGGAAGTCCTCGTGTTGCATCCCCCCTCTTTTTTGAACTGGTATTTGTCTAATCGTTTTGCCTCCCTGGCTTGATTTTTTTTTGGCTTGATGTTTTACTTACAAACCCGTGTCTGTTTATTCGCATTGATCGGGGCGTGGTGATTCTTCGGCCGTAAGAAAGAGAGCAAGATCCGGCGCGGTCGATTCGGAGAGGGCGGCGGGACGTTTCGGGGTCGTGGGCGCGTTTTCCGGACTCTGAACGGTGATTGGTTGGCGGAGAAGAGGAGTGCGGAGGCGCAAGGACGAGGTAACGTAGAGGGCGCGGGAGGAATTGAATAACGGGCTTGAAGGAGAGAAGAAATGGGGCGAAACGCGAGTTTGGTGGTTTGGGGCGCGAAACATGATTATATACAAGTGCAGGGCATATGGTTTCGGATGCGATCATACCAGCACTAATGCACCGGATCCCATCAGAACTCCGCAGTTAAGCGTGCTTGGGCGAGAGTAGTACTAGGATGGGTGACCTCCTGGGAAGTCCTCGTGTTGCATCCCCCCTCTTTTTTGAACTGGTATTTGTCTAATCGTTTTGCCTCCCTGGCTTGATTTTTTTTTGGCTTGATGTTTTACTTACAAACCCGTGTCTGTTTATTCGCATTGATCGGGGCGTGGTGATTCTTCGGCCGTAAGAAAGAGAGCAAGATCCGGCGCGGTCGATTCGGAGAGGGCGGCGGGACGTTTCGGGGTCGTGGGCGCGTTTTCCGGACTCTGAACGGTGATTGGTTGGCGGAGAAGAGGAGTGCGGAGGCGCAAGGACGAGGTAACGTAGAGGGCGCGGGAGGAATTGAATAACGGGCTTGAAGGAGAGAAGAAATGGGGCGAAACGCGAGTTTGGTGGTTTGGGGCGCGAAACATGATTATATACAAGTGCAGGGCATATGGTTTCGGATGCGATCATACCAGCACTAATGCACCGGATCCCATCAGAACTCCGCAGTTAAGCGTGCTTGGGCGAGAGTAGTACTAGGATGGGTGACCTCCTGGGAAGTCCTCGTGTTGCATCCCCCCTCTTTTTTGAACTGGTATTTGTCTAATCGTTTTGCCTCCCTGGCTTGATTTTTTTTTGGCTTGATGTTTTACTTACAAACCCGTGTCTGTTTATTCGCATTGATCGGGGCGTGGTGATTCTTCGGCCGTAAGAAAGAGAGCAAGATCCGGCGCGGTCGATTCGGAGAGGGCGGCGGGACGTTTCGGGGTCGTGGGCGCGTTTTCCGGACTCTGAACGGTGATTGGTTGGCGGAGAAGAGGAGTGCGGAGGCGCAAGGACGAGGTAACGTAGAGGGCGCGGGAGGAATTGAATAACGGGCTTGAAGGAGAGAAGAAATGGGGCGAAACGCGAGTTTGGTGGTTTGGGGCGCGAAACATGATTATATACAAGTGCAGGGCATATGGTTTCGGATGCGATCATACCAGCACTAATGCACCGGATCCCATCAGAACTCCGCAGTTAAGCGTGCTTGGGCGAGAGTAGTACTAGGATGGGTGACCTCCTGGGAAGTCCTCGTGTTGCATCCCCCCTCTTTTTTGAACTGGTATTTGTCTAATCGTTTTGCCTCCCTGGCTTGATTTTTTTTTGGCTTGATGTTTTACTTACAAACCCGTGTCTGTTTATTCGCATTGATCGGGGCGTGGTGATTCTTCGGCCGTAAGAAAGAGAGCAAGATCCGGCGCGGTCGATTCGGAGAGGGCGGCGGGACGTTTCGGGGTCGTGGGCGCGTTTTCCGGACTCTGAACGGTGATTGGTTGGCGGAGAAGAGGAGTGCGGAGGCGCAAGGACGAGGTAACGTAGAGGGCGCGGGAGGAATTGAATAACGGGCTTGAAGGAGAGAAGAAATGGGGCGAAACGCGAGTTTGGTGGTTTGGGGCGCGAAACATGATTATATACAAGTGCAGGGCATATGGTTTCGGATGCGATCATACCAGCACTAATGCACCGGATCCCATCAGAACTCCGCAGTTAAGCGTGCTTGGGCGAGAGTAGTACTAGGATGGGTGACCTCCTGGGAAGTCCTCGTGTTGCATCCCCCCTCTTTTTTGAACTGGTATTTGTCTAATCGTTTTGCCTCCCTGGCTTGATTTTTTTTTGGCTTGATGTTTTACTTACAAACCCGTGTCTGTTTATTCGCATTGATCGGGGCGTGGTGATTCTTCGGCCGTAAGAAAGAGAGCAAGATCCGGCGCGGTCGATTCGGAGAGGGCGGCGGGACGTTTCGGGGTCGTGGGCGCGTTTTCCGGACTCTGAACGGTGATTGGTTGGCGGAGAAGAGGAGTGCGGAGGCGCAAGGACGAGGTAACGTAGAGGGCGCGGGAGGAATTGAATAACGGGCTTGAAGGAGAGAAGAAATGGGGCGAAACGCGAGTTTGGTGGTTTGGGGCGCGAAACATGATTATATACAAGTGCAGGGCATATGGTTTCGGATGCGATCATACCAGCACTAATGCACCGGATCCCATCAGAACTCCGCAGTTAAGCGTGCTTGGGCGAGAGTAGTACTAGGATGGGTGACCTCCTGGGAAGTCCTCGTGTTGCATCCCCCCTCTTTTTTGAACTGGTATTTGTCTAATCGTTTTGCCTCCCTGGCTTGATTTTTTTTTGGCTTGATGTTTTACTTACAAACCCGTGTCTGTTTATTCGCATTGATCGGGGCGTGGTGATTCTTCGGCCGTAAGAAAGAGAGCAAGATCCGGCGCGGTCGATTCGGAGAGGGCGGCGGGACGTTTCGGGGTCGTGGGCGCGTTTTCCGGACTCTGAACGGTGATTGGTTGGCGGAGAAGAGGAGTGCGGAGGCGCAAGGACGAGGTAACGTAGAGGGCGCGGGAGGAATTGAATAACGGGCTTGAAGGAGAGAAGAAATGGGGCGAAACGCGAGTTTGGTGGTTTGGGGCGCGAAACATGATTATATACAAGTGCAGGGCATATGGTTTCGGATGCGATCATACCAGCACTAATGCACCGGATCCCATCAGAACTCCGCAGTTAAGCGTGCTTGGGCGAGAGTAGTACTAGGATGGGTGACCTCCTGGGAAGTCCTCGTGTTGCATCCCCCCTCTTTTTTGAACTGGTATTTGTCTAATCGTTTTGCCTCCCTGGCTTGATTTTTTTTTGGCTTGATGTTTTACTTACAAACCCGTGTCTGTTTATTCGCATTGATCGGGGCGTGGTGATTCTTCGGCCGTAAGAAAGAGAGCAAGATCCGGCGCGGTCGATTCGGAGAGGGCGGCGGGACGTTTCGGGGTCGTGGGCGCGTTTTCCGGACTCTGAACGGTGATTGGTTGGCGGAGAAGAGGAGTGCGGAGGCGCAAGGACGAGGTAACGTAGAGGGCGCGGGAGGAATTGAATAACGGGCTTGAAGGAGAGAAGAAATGGGGCGAAACGCGAGTTTGGTGGTTTGGGGCGCGAAACATGATTATATACAAGTGCAGGGCATATGGTTTCGGATGCGATCATACCAGCACTAATGCACCGGATCCCATCAGAACTCCGCAGTTAAGCGTGCTTGGGCGAGAGTAGTACTAGGATGGGTGACCTCCTGGGAAGTCCTCGTGTTGCATCCCCCCTCTTTTTTGAACTGGTATTTGTCTAATCGTTTTGCCTCCCTGGCTTGATTTTTTTTTGGCTTGATGTTTTACTTACAAACCCGTGTCTGTTTATTCGCATTGATCGGGGCGTGGTGATTCTTCGGCCGTAAGAAAGAGAGCAAGATCCGGCGCGGTCGATTCGGAGAGGGCGGCGGGACGTTTCGGGGTCGTGGGCGCGTTTTCCGGACTCTGAACGGTGATTGGTTGGCGGAGAAGAGGAGTGCGGAGGCGCAAGGACGAGGTAACGTAGAGGGCGCGGGAGGAATTGAATAACGGGCTTGAAGGAGAGAAGAAATGGGGCGAAACGCGAGTTTGGTGGTTTGGGGCGCGAAACATGATTATATACAAGTGCAGGGCATATGGTTTCGGATGCGATCATACCAGCACTAATGCACCGGATCCCATCAGAACTCCGCAGTTAAGCGTGCTTGGGCGAGAGTAGTACTAGGATGGGTGACCTCCTGGGAAGTCCTCGTGTTGCATCCCCCCTCTTTTTTGAACTGGTATTTGTCTAATCGTTTTGCCTCCCTGGCTTGATTTTTTTTTGGCTTGATGTTTTACTTACAAACCCGTGTCTGTTTATTCGCATTGATCGGGGCGTGGTGATTCTTCGGCCGTAAGAAAGAGAGCAAGATCCGGCGCGGTCGATTCGGAGAGGGCGGCGGGACGTTTCGGGGTCGTGGGCGCGTTTTCCGGACTCTGAACGGTGATTGGTTGGCGGAGAAGAGGAGTGCGGAGGCGCAAGGACGAGGTAACGTAGAGGGCGCGGGAGGAATTGAATAACGGGCTTGAAGGAGAGAAGAAATGGGGCGAAACGCGAGTTTGGTGGTTTGGGGCGCGAAACATGATTATATACAAGTGCAGGGCATATGGTTTCGGATGCGATCATACCAGCACTAATGCACCGGATCCCATCAGAACTCCGCAGTTAAGCGTGCTTGGGCGAGAGTAGTACTAGGATGGGTGACCTCCTGGGAAGTCCTCGTGTTGCATCCCCCCTCTTTTTTGAACTGGTATTTGTCTAATCGTTTTGCCTCCCTGGCTTGATTTTTTTTTGGCTTGATGTTTTACTTACAAACCCGTGTCTGTTTATTCGCATTGATCGGGGCGTGGTGATTCTTCGGCCGTAAGAAAGAGAGCAAGATCCGGCGCGGTCGATTCGGAGAGGGCGGCGGGACGTTTCGGGGTCGTGGGCGCGTTTTCCGGACTCTGAACGGTGATTGGTTGGCGGAGAAGAGGAGTGCGGAGGCGCAAGGACGAGGTAACGTAGAGGGCGCGGGAGGAATTGAATAACGGGCTTGAAGGAGAGAAGAAATGGGGCGAAACGCGAGTTTGGTGGTTTGGGGCGCGAAACATGATTATATACAAGTGCAGGGCATATGGTTTCGGATGCGATCATACCAGCACTAATGCACCGGATCCCATCAGAACTCCGCAGTTAAGCGTGCTTGGGCGAGAGTAGTACTAGGATGGGTGACCTCCTGGGAAGTCCTCGTGTTGCATCCCCCCTCTTTTTTGAACTGGTATTTGTCTAATCGTTTTGCCTCCCTGGCTTGATTTTTTTTTGGCTTGATGTTTTACTTACAAACCCGTGTCTGTTTATTCGCATTGATCGGGGCGTGGTGATTCTTCGGCCGTAAGAAAGAGAGCAAGATCCGGCGCGGTCGATTCGGAGAGGGCGGCGGGACGTTTCGGGGTCGTGGGCGCGTTTTCCGGACTCTGAACGGTGATTGGTTGGCGGAGAAGAGGAGTGCGGAGGCGCAAGGACGAGGTAACGTAGAGGGCGCGGGAGGAATTGAATAACGGGCTTGAAGGAGAGAAGAAATGGGGCGAAACGCGAGTTTGGTGGTTTGGGGCGCGAAACATGATTATATACAAGTGCAGGGCATATGGTTTCGGATGCGATCATACCAGCACTAATGCACCGGATCCCATCAGAACTCCGCAGTTAAGCGTGCTTGGGCGAGAGTAGTACTAGGATGGGTGACCTCCTGGGAAGTCCTCGTGTTGCATCCCCCCTCTTTTTTGAACTGGTATTTGTCTAATCGTTTTGCCTCCCTGGCTTGATTTTTTTTTGGCTTGATGTTTTACTTACAAACCCGTGTCTGTTTATTCGCATTGATCGGGGCGTGGTGATTCTTCGGCCGTAAGAAAGAGAGCAAGATCCGGCGCGGTCGATTCGGAGAGGGCGGCGGGACGTTTCGGGGTCGTGGGCGCGTTTTCCGGACTCTGAACGGTGATTGGTTGGCGGAGAAGAGGAGTGCGGAGGCGCAAGGACGAGGTAACGTAGAGGGCGCGGGAGGAATTGAATAACGGGCTTGAAGGAGAGAAGAAATGGGGCGAAACGCGAGTTTGGTGGTTTGGGGCGCGAAACATGATTATATACAAGTGCAGGGCATATGGTTTCGGATGCGATCATACCAGCACTAATGCACCGGATCCCATCAGAACTCCGCAGTTAAGCGTGCTTGGGCGAGAGTAGTACTAGGATGGGTGACCTCCTGGGAAGTCCTCGTGTTGCATCCCCCCTCTTTTTTGAACTGGTATTTGTCTAATCGTTTTGCCTCCCTGGCTTGATTTTTTTTTGGCTTGATGTTTTACTTACAAACCCGTGTCTGTTTATTCGCATTGATCGGGGCGTGGTGATTCTTCGGCCGTAAGAAAGAGAGCAAGATCCGGCGCGGTCGATTCGGAGAGGGCGGCGGGACGTTTCGGGGTCGTGGGCGCGTTTTCCGGACTCTGAACGGTGATTGGTTGGCGGAGAAGAGGAGTGCGGAGGCGCAAGGACGAGGTAACGTAGAGGGCGCGGGAGGAATTGAATAACGGGCTTGAAGGAGAGAAGAAATGGGGCGAAACGCGAGTTTGGTGGTTTGGGGCGCGAAACATGATTATATACAAGTGCAGGGCATATGGTTTCGGATGCGATCATACCAGCACTAATGCACCGGATCCCATCAGAACTCCGCAGTTAAGCGTGCTTGGGCGAGAGTAGTACTAGGATGGGTGACCTCCTGGGAAGTCCTCGTGTTGCATCCCCCCTCTTTTTTGAACTGGTATTTGTCTAATCGTTTTGCCTCCCTGGCTTGATTTTTTTTTGGCTTGATGTTTTACTTACAAACCCGTGTCTGTTTATTCGCATTGATCGGGGCGTGGTGATTCTTCGGCCGTAAGAAAGAGAGCAAGATCCGGCGCGGTCGATTCGGAGAGGGCGGCGGGACGTTTCGGGGTCGTGGGCGCGTTTTCCGGACTCTGAACGGTGATTGGTTGGCGGAGAAGAGGAGTGCGGAGGCGCAAGGACGAGGTAACGTAGAGGGCGCGGGAGGAATTGAATAACGGGCTTGAAGGAGAGAAGAAATGGGGCGAAACGCGAGTTTGGTGGTTTGGGGCGCGAAACATGATTATATACAAGTGCAGGGCATATGGTTTCGGATGCGATCATACCAGCACTAATGCACCGGATCCCATCAGAACTCCGCAGTTAAGCGTGCTTGGGCGAGAGTAGTACTAGGATGGGTGACCTCCTGGGAAGTCCTCGTGTTGCATCCCCCCTCTTTTTTGAACTGGTATTTGTCTAATCGTTTTGCCTCCCTGGCTTGATTTTTTTTTGGCTTGATGTTTTACTTACAAACCCGTGTCTGTTTATTCGCATTGATCGGGGCGTGGTGATTCTTCGGCCGTAAGAAAGAGAGCAAGATCCGGCGCGGTCGATTCGGAGAGGGCGGCGGGACGTTTCGGGGTCGTGGGCGCGTTTTCCGGACTCTGAACGGTGATTGGTTGGCGGAGAAGAGGAGTGCGGAGGCGCAAGGACGAGGTAACGTAGAGGGCGCGGGAGGAATTGAATAACGGGCTTGAAGGAGAGAAGAAATGGGGCGAAACGCGAGTTTGGTGGTTTGGGGCGCGAAACATGATTATATACAAGTGCAGGGCATATGGTTTCGGATGCGATCATACCAGCACTAATGCACCGGATCCCATCAGAACTCCGCAGTTAAGCGTGCTTGGGCGAGAGTAGTACTAGGATGGGTGACCTCCTGGGAAGTCCTCGTGTTGCATCCCCCCTCTTTTTTGAACTGGTATTTGTCTAATCGTTTTGCCTCCCTGGCTTGATTTTTTTTTGGCTTGATGTTTTACTTACAAACCCGTGTCTGTTTATTCGCATTGATCGGGGCGTGGTGATTCTTCGGCCGTAAGAAAGAGAGCAAGATCCGGCGCGGTCGATTCGGAGAGGGCGGCGGGACGTTTCGGGGTCGTGGGCGCGTTTTCCGGACTCTGAACGGTGATTGGTTGGCGGAGAAGAGGAGTGCGGAGGCGCAAGGACGAGGTAACGTAGAGGGCGCGGGAGGAATTGAATAACGGGCTTGAAGGAGAGAAGAAATGGGGCGAAACGCGAGTTTGGTGGTTTGGGGCGCGAAACATGATTATATACAAGTGCAGGGCATATGGTTTCGGATGCGATCATACCAGCACTAATGCACCGGATCCCATCAGAACTCCGCAGTTAAGCGTGCTTGGGCGAGAGTAGTACTAGGATGGGTGACCTCCTGGGAAGTCCTCGTGTTGCATCCCCCCTCTTTTTTGAACTGGTATTTGTCTAATCGTTTTGCCTCCCTGGCTTGATTTTTTTTTGGCTTGATGTTTTACTTACAAACCCGTGTCTGTTTATTCGCATTGATCGGGGCGTGGTGATTCTTCGGCCGTAAGAAAGAGAGCAAGATCCGGCGCGGTCGATTCGGAGAGGGCGGCGGGACGTTTCGGGGTCGTGGGCGCGTTTTCCGGACTCTGAACGGTGATTGGTTGGCGGAGAAGAGGAGTGCGGAGGCGCAAGGACGAGGTAACGTAGAGGGCGCGGGAGGAATTGAATAACGGGCTTGAAGGAGAGAAGAAATGGGGCGAAACGCGAGTTTGGTGGTTTGGGGCGCGAAACATGATTATATACAAGTGCAGGGCATATGGTTTCGGATGCGATCATACCAGCACTAATGCACCGGATCCCATCAGAACTCCGCAGTTAAGCGTGCTTGGGCGAGAGTAGTACTAGGATGGGTGACCTCCTGGGAAGTCCTCGTGTTGCATCCCCCCTCTTTTTTGAACTGGTATTTGTCTAATCGTTTTGCCTCCCTGGCTTGATTTTTTTTTGGCTTGATGTTTTACTTACAAACCCGTGTCTGTTTATTCGCATTGATCGGGGCGTGGTGATTCTTCGGCCGTAAGAAAGAGAGCAAGATCCGGCGCGGTCGATTCGGAGAGGGCGGCGGGACGTTTCGGGGTCGTGGGCGCGTTTTCCGGACTCTGAACGGTGATTGGTTGGCGGAGAAGAGGAGTGCGGAGGCGCAAGGACGAGGTAACGTAGAGGGCGCGGGAGGAATTGAATAACGGGCTTGAAGGAGAGAAGAAATGGGGCGAAACGCGAGTTTGGTGGTTTGGGGCGCGAAACATGATTATATACAAGTGCAGGGCATATGGTTTCGGATGCGATCATACCAGCACTAATGCACCGGATCCCATCAGAACTCCGCAGTTAAGCGTGCTTGGGCGAGAGTAGTACTAGGATGGGTGACCTCCTGGGAAGTCCTCGTGTTGCATCCCCCCTCTTTTTTGAACTGGTATTTGTCTAATCGTTTTGCCTCCCTGGCTTGATTTTTTTTTGGCTTGATGTTTTACTTACAAACCCGTGTCTGTTTATTCGCATTGATCGGGGCGTGGTGATTCTTCGGCCGTAAGAAAGAGAGCAAGATCCGGCGCGGTCGATTCGGAGAGGGCGGCGGGACGTTTCGGGGTCGTGGGCGCGTTTTCCGGACTCTGAACGGTGATTGGTTGGCGGAGAAGAGGAGTGCGGAGGCGCAAGGACGAGGTAACGTAGAGGGCGCGGGAGGAATTGAATAACGGGCTTGAAGGAGAGAAGAAATGGGGCGAAACGCGAGTTTGGTGGTTTGGGGCGCGAAACATGATTATATACAAGTGCAGGGCATATGGTTTCGGATGCGATCATACCAGCACTAATGCACCGGATCCCATCAGAACTCCGCAGTTAAGCGTGCTTGGGCGAGAGTAGTACTAGGATGGGTGACCTCCTGGGAAGTCCTCGTGTTGCATCCCCCCTCTTTTTTGAACTGGTATTTGTCTAATCGTTTTGCCTCCCTGGCTTGATTTTTTTTTGGCTTGATGTTTTACTTACAAACCCGTGTCTGTTTATTCGCATTGATCGGGGCGTGGTGATTCTTCGGCCGTAAGAAAGAGAGCAAGATCCGGCGCGGTCGATTCGGAGAGGGCGGCGGGACGTTTCGGGGTCGTGGGCGCGTTTTCCGGACTCTGAACGGTGATTGGTTGGCGGAGAAGAGGAGTGCGGAGGCGCAAGGACGAGGTAACGTAGAGGGCGCGGGAGGAATTGAATAACGGGCTTGAAGGAGAGAAGAAATGGGGCGAAACGCGAGTTTGGTGGTTTGGGGCGCGAAACATGATTATATACAAGTGCAGGGCATATGGTTTCGGATGCGATCATACCAGCACTAATGCACCGGATCCCATCAGAACTCCGCAGTTAAGCGTGCTTGGGCGAGAGTAGTACTAGGATGGGTGACCTCCTGGGAAGTCCTCGTGTTGCATCCCCCCTCTTTTTTGAACTGGTATTTGTCTAATCGTTTTGCCTCCCTGGCTTGATTTTTTTTTGGCTTGATGTTTTACTTACAAACCCGTGTCTGTTTATTCGCATTGATCGGGGCGTGGTGATTCTTCGGCCGTAAGAAAGAGAGCAAGATCCGGCGCGGTCGATTCGGAGAGGGCGGCGGGACGTTTCGGGGTCGTGGGCGCGTTTTCCGGACTCTGAACGGTGATTG
This sequence comes from Geranium rotundifolium, assembly GCA_963920655.1. NCBI lineage: Eukaryota > Viridiplantae > Streptophyta > Magnoliopsida > Geraniales > Geraniaceae > Geranium > Geranium rotundifolium. Next base: position 29,168,057 of record OY987319.1, read on the forward strand.
GTTGGCGGAGAAGAGGAGTGCGGAGGCGCAAGGACGAGGTAACGTAGAGGGCGCGGGAGGAATTGAATAACGGGCTTGAAGGAGAGAAGAAATGGGGCGAAACGCGAGTTTGGTGGTTTGGGGCGCGAAACATGATTATATACAAGTGCAGGGCATATGGTTTCGGATGCGATCATACCAGCACTAATGCACCGGATCCCATCAGAACTCCGCAGTTAAGCGTGCTTGGGCGAGAGTAGTACTAGGATGGGTGACCTCCTGGGAAGTCCTCGTGTTGCATCCCCCCTCTTTTTTGAACTGGTATTTGTCTAATCGTTTTGCCTCCCTGGCTTGATTTTTTTTTGGCTTGATGTTTTACTTACAAACCCGTGTCTGTTTATTCGCATTGATCGGGGCGTGGTGATTCTTCGGCCGTAAGAAAGAGAGCAAGATCCGGCGCGGTCGATTCGGAGAGGGCGGCGGGACGTTTCGGGGTCGTGGGCGCGTTTTCCGGACTCTGAACGGTGATTGGTTGGCGGAGAAGAGGAGTGCGGAGGCGCAAGGACGAGGTAACGTAGAGGGCGCGGGAGGAATTGAATAACGGGCTTGAAGGAGAGAAGAAATGGGGCGAAACGCGAGTTTGGTGGTTTGGGGCGCGAAACATGATTATATACAAGTGCAGGGCATATGGTTTCGGATGCGATCATACCAGCACTAATGCACCGGATCCCATCAGAACTCCGCAGTTAAGCGTGCTTGGGCGAGAGTAGTACTAGGATGGGTGACCTCCTGGGAAGTCCTCGTGTTGCATCCCCCCTCTTTTTTGAACTGGTATTTGTCTAATCGTTTTGCCTCCCTGGCTTGATTTTTTTTTGGCTTGATGTTTTACTTACAAACCCGTGTCTGTTTATTCGCATTGGTCGGGGCGTGGTGATTCTTCGGCCGTAAGAAAGAGAGCAAGATCCGGCGCGGTCGATTCGGAGAGGGCGGCGGGACGTTTCGGGGTCGTGGGCGCGTTTTCCGGACTCTGAACGGTGATTGGTTGGCGGAGAAGAGGAGTGCGGAGGCGCAAGGACGAGGTAACGTAGAGGGCGCGGGAGGAATTGAATAACGGGCTTGAAGGAGAGAAGAAATGGGGCGAAACGCGAGTTTGGTGGTTTGGGGCGCGAAACATGATTATATACAAGTGCAGGGCATATGGTTTCGGATGCGATCATACCAGCACTAATGCACCGGATCCCATCAGAACTCCGCAGTTAAGCGTGCTTGGGCGAGAGTAGTACTAGGATGGGTGACCTCCTGGGAAGTCCTCGTGTTGCATCCCCCCTCTTTTTTGAACTGGTATTTGTCTAATCGTTTTGCCTCCCTGGCTTGATTTTTTTTTGGCTTGATGTTTTACTTACAAACCCGTGTCTGTTTATTCGCATTGATCGGGGCGTGGTGATTCTTCGGCCGTAAGAAAGAGAGCAAGATCCGGCGCGGTCGATTCGGAGAGGGCGGCGGGACGTTTCGGGGTCGTGGGCGCGTTTTCCGGACTCTGAACGGTGATTGGTTGGCGGAGAAGAGGAGTGCGGAGGCGCAAGGACGAGGTAACGTAGAGGGCGCGGGAGGAATTGAATAACGGGCTTGAAGGAGAGAAGAAATGGGGCGAAACGCGAGTTTGGTGGTTTGGGGCGCGAAACATGATTATATACAAGTGCAGGGCATATGGTTTCGGATGCGATCATACCAGCACTAATGCACCGGATCCCATCAGAACTCCGCAGTTAAGCGTGCTTGGGCGAGAGTAGTACTAGGATGGGTGACCTCCTGGGAAGTCCTCGTGTTGCATCCCCCCTCTTTTTTGAACTGGTATTTGTCTAATCGTTTTGCCTCCCTGGCTTGATTTTTTTTTGGCTTGATGTTTTACTTACAAACCCGTGTCTGTTTATTCGCATTGATCGGGGCGTGGTGATTCTTCGGCCGTAAGAAAGAGAGCAAGATCCGGCGCGGTCGATTCGGAGAGGGCGGCGGGACGTTTCGGGGTCGTGGGCGCGTTTTCCGGACTCTGAACGGTGATTGGTTGGCGGAGAAGAGGAGTGCGGAGGCGCAAGGACGAGGTAACGTAGAGGGCGCGGGAGGAATTGAATAACGGGCTTGAAGGAGAGAAGAAATGGGGCGAAACGCGAGTTTGGTGGTTTGGGGCGCGAAACATGATTATATACAAGTGCAGGGCATATGGTTTCGGATGCGATCATACCAGCACTAATGCACCGGATCCCATCAGAACTCCGCAGTTAAGCGTGCTTGGGCGAGAGTAGTACTAGGATGGGTGACCTCCTGGGAAGTCCTCGTGTTGCATCCCCCCTCTTTTTTGAACTGGTATTTGTCTAATCGTTTTGCCTCCCTGGCTTGATTTTTTTTTGGCTTGATGTTTTACTTACAAACCCGTGTCTGTTTATTCGCATTGGTCGGGGCGTGGTGATTCTTCGGCCGTAAGAAAGAGAGCAAGATCCGGCGCGGTCGATTCGGAGAGGGCGGCGGGACGTTTCGGGGTCGTGGGCGCGTTTTCCGGACTCTGAACGGTGATTGGTTGGCGGAGAAGAGGAGTGCGGAGGCGCAAGGACGAGGTAACGTAGAGGGCGCGGGAGGAATTGAATAACGGGCTTGAAGGAGAGAAGAAATGGGGCGAAACGCGAGTTTGGTGGTTTGGGGCGCGAAACATGATTATATACAAGTGCAGGGCATATGGTTTCGGATGCGATCATACCAGCACTAATGCACCGGATCCCATCAGAACTCCGCAGTTAAGCGTGCTTGGGCGAGAGTAGTACTAGGATGGGTGACCTCCTGGGAAGTCCTCGTGTTGCATCCCCCCTCTTTTTTGAACTGGTATTTGTCTAATCGTTTTGCCTCCCTGGCTTGATTTTTTTTTGGCTTGATGTTTTACTTACAAACCCGTGTCTGTTTATTCGCATTGATCGGGGCGTGGTGATTCTTCGGCCGTAAGAAAGAGAGCAAGATCCGGCGCGGTCGATTCGGAGAGGGCGGCGGGACGTTTCGGGGTCGTGGGCGCGTTTTCCGGACTCTGAACGGTGATTGGTTGGCGGAGAAGAGGAGTGCGGAGGCGCAAGGACGAGGTAACGTAGAGGGCGCGGGAGGAATTGAATAACGGGCTTGAAGGAGAGAAGAAATGGGGCGAAACGCGAGTTTGGTGGTTTGGGGCGCGAAACATGATTATATACAAGTGCAGGGCATATGGTTTCGGATGCGATCATACCAGCACTAATGCACCGGATCCCATCAGAACTCCGCAGTTAAGCGTGCTTGGGCGAGAGTAGTACTAGGATGGGTGACCTCCTGGGAAGTCCTCGTGTTGCATCCCCCCTCTTTTTTGAACTGGTATTTGTCTAATCGTTTTGCCTCCCTGGCTTGATTTTTTTTTGGCTTGATGTTTTACTTACAAACCCGTGTCTGTTTATTCGCATTGATCGGGGCGTGGTGATTCTTCGGCCGTAAGAAAGAGAGCAAGATCCGGCGCGGTCGATTCGGAGAGGGCGGCGGGACGTTTCGGGGTCGTGGGCGCGTTTTCCGGACTCTGAACGGTGATTGGTTGGCGGAGAAGAGGAGTGCGGAGGCGCAAGGACGAGGTAACGTAGAGGGCGCGGGAGGAATTGAATAACGGGCTTGAAGGAGAGAAGAAATGGGGCGAAACGCGAGTTTGGTGGTTTGGGGCGCGAAACATGATTATATACAAGTGCAGGGCATATGGTTTCGGATGCGATCATACCAGCACTAATGCACCGGATCCCATCAGAACTCCGCAGTTAAGCGTGCTTGGGCGAGAGTAGTACTAGGATGGGTGACCTCCTGGGAAGTCCTCGTGTTGCATCCCCCCTCTTTTTTGAACTGGTATTTGTCTAATCGTTTTGCCTCCCTGGCTTGATTTTTTTTTGGCTTGATGTTTTACTTACAAACCCGTGTCTGTTTATTCGCATTGATCGGGGCGTGGTGATTCTTCGGCCGTAAGAAAGAGAGCAAGATCCGGCGCGGTCGATTCGGAGAGGGCGGCGGGACGTTTCGGGGTCGTGGGCGCGTTTTCCGGACTCTGAACGGTGATTGGTTGGCGGAGAAGAGGAGTGCGGAGGCGCAAGGACGAGGTAACGTAGAGGGCGCGGGAGGAATTGAATAACGGGCTTGAAGGAGAGAAGAAATGGGGCGAAACGCGAGTTTGGTGGTTTGGGGCGCGAAACATGATTATATACAAGTGCAGGGCATATGGTTTCGGATGCGATCATACCAGCACTAATGCACCGGATCCCATCAGAACTCCGCAGTTAAGCGTGCTTGGGCGAGAGTAGTACTAGGATGGGTGACCTCCTGGGAAGTCCTCGTGTTGCATCCCCCCTCTTTTTTGAACTGGTATTTGTCTAATCGTTTTGCCTCCCTGGCTTGATTTTTTTTTGGCTTGATGTTTTACTTACAAACCCGTGTCTGTTTATTCGCATTGATCGGGGCGTGGTGATTCTTCGGCCGTAAGAAAGAGAGCAAGATCCGGCGCGGTCGATTCGGAGAGGGCGGCGGGACGTTTCGGGGTCGTGGGCGCGTTTTCCGGACTCTGAACGGTGATTGGTTGGCGGAGAAGAGGAGTGCGGAGGCGCAAGGACGAGGTAACGTAGACGGCGCGGGAGGAATTGAATAACGGGCTTGAAGGAGAGAAGAAATGGGGCGAAACGCGAGTTTGGTGGTTTGGGGCGCGAAACATGATTATATACAAGTGCAGGGCATATGGTTTCGGATGCGATCATACCAGCACTAATGCACCGGATCCCATCAGAACTCCGCAGTTAAGCGTGCTTGGGCGAGAGTAGTACTAGGATGGGTGACCTCCTGGGAAGTCCTCGTGTTGCATCCCCCCTCTTTTTTGAACTGGTATTTGTCTAATCGTTTTGCCTCCCTGGCTTGATTTTTTTTTGGCTTGATGTTTTACTTACAAACCCGTGTCTGTTTATTCGCATTGATCGGGGCGTGGTGATTCTTCGGCCGTAAGAAAGAGAGCAAGATCCGGCGCGGTCGATTCGGAGAGGGCGGCGGGACGTTTCGGGGTCGTGGGCGCGTTTTCCGGACTCTGAACGGTGATTGGTTGGCGGAGAAGAGGAGTGCGGAGGCGCAAGGACGAGGTAACGTAGAGGGCGCGGGAGGAATTGAATAACGGGCTTGAAGGAGAGAAGAAATGGGGCGAAACGCGAGTTTGGTGGTTTGGGGCGCGAAACATGATTATATACAAGTGCAGGGCATATGGTTTCGGATGCGATCATACCAGCACTAATGCACCGGATCCCATCAGAACTCCGCAGTTAAGCGTGCTTGGGCGAGAGTAGTACTAGGATGGGTGACCTCCTGGGAAGTCCTCGTGTTGCATCCCCCCTCTTTTTTGAACTGGTATTTGTCTAATCGTTTTGCCTCCCTGGCTTGATTTTTTTTTGGCTTGATGTTTTACTTACAAACCCGTGTCTGTTTATTCGCATTGATCGGGGCGTGGTGATTCTTCGGCCGTAAGAAAGAGAGCAAGATCCGGCGCGGTCGATTCGGAGAGGGCGGCGGGACGTTTCGGGGTCGTGGGCGCGTTTTCCGGACTCTGAACGGTGATTGGTTGGCGGAGAAGAGGAGTGCGGAGGCGCAAGGACGAGGTAACGTAGAGGGCGCGGGAGGAATTGAATAACGGGCTTGAAGGAGAGAAGAAATGGGGCGAAACGCGAGTTTGGTGGTTTGGGGCGCGAAACATGATTATATACAAGTGCAGGGCATATGGTTTCGGATGCGATCATACCAGCACTAATGCACCGGATCCCATCAGAACTCCGCAGTTAAGCGTGCTTGGGCGAGAGTAGTACTAGGATGGGTGACCTCCTGGGAAGTCCTCGTGTTGCATCCCCCCTCTTTTTTGAACTGGTATTTGTCTAATCGTTTTGCCTCCCTGGCTTGATTTTTTTTTGGCTTGATGTTTTACTTACAAACCCGTGTCTGTTTATTCGCATTGATCGGGGCGTGGTGATTCTTCGGCCGTAAGAAAGAGAGCAAGATCCGGCGCGGTCGATTCGGAGAGGGCGGCGGGACGTTTCGGGGTCGTGGGCGCGTTTTCCGGACTCTGAACGGTGATTGGTTGGCGGAGAAGAGGAGTGCGGAGGCGCAAGGACGAGGTAACGTAGAGGGCGCGGGAGGAATTGAATAACGGGCTTGAAGGAGAGAAGAAATGGGGCGAAACGCGAGTTTGGTGGTTTGGGGCGCGAAACATGATTATATACAAGTGCAGGGCATATGGTTTCGGATGCGATCATACCAGCACTAATGCACCGGATCCCATCAGAACTCCGCAGTTAAGCGTGCTTGGGCGAGAGTAGTACTAGGATGGGTGACCTCCTGGGAAGTCCTCGTGTTGCATCCCCCCTCTTTTTTGAACTGGTATTTGTCTAATCGTTTTGCCTCCCTGGCTTGATTTTTTTTTGGCTTGATGTTTTACTTACAAACCCGTGTCTGTTTATTCGCATTGATCGGGGCGTGGTGATTCTTCGGCCGTAAGAAAGAGAGCAAGATCCGGCGCGGTCGATTCGGAGAGGGCGGCGGGACGTTTCGGGGTCGTGGGCGCGTTTTCCGGACTCTGAACGGTGATTGGTTGGCGGAGAAGAGGAGTGCGGAGGCGCAAGGACGAGGTAACGTAGAGGGCGCGGGAGGAATTGAATAACGGGCTTGAAGGAGAGAAGAAATGGGGCGAAACGCGAGTTTGGTGGTTTGGGGCGCGAAACATGATTATATACAAGTGCAGGGCATATGGTTTCGGATGCGATCATACCAGCACTAATGCACCGGATCCCATCAGAACTCCGCAGTTAAGCGTGCTTGGGCGAGAGTAGTACTAGGATGGGTGACCTCCTGGGAAGTCCTCGTGTTGCATCCCCCCTCTTTTTTGAACTGGTATTTGTCTAATCGTTTTGCCTCCCTGGCTTGATTTTTTTTTGGCTTGATGTTTTACTTACAAACCCGTGTCTGTTTATTCGCATTGATCGGGGCGTGGTGATTCTTCGGCCGTAAGAAAGAGAGCAAGATCCGGCGCGGTCGATTCGGAGAGGGCGGCGGGACGTTTCGGGGTCGTGGGCGCGTTTTCCGGACTCTGAACGGTGATTGGTTGGCGGAGAAGAGGAGTGCGGAGGCGCAAGGACGAGGTAACGTAGAGGGCGCGGGAGGAATTGAATAACGGGCTTGAAGGAGAGAAGAAATGGGGCGAAACGCGAGTTTGGTGGTTTGGGGCGCGAAACATGATTATATACAAGTGCAGGGCATATGGTTTCGGATGCGATCATACCAGCACTAATGCACCGGATCCCATCAGAACTCCGCAGTTAAGCGTGCTTGGGCGAGAGTAGTACTAGGATGGGTGACCTCCTGGGAAGTCCTCGTGTTGCATCCCCCCTCTTTTTTGAACTGGTATTTGTCTAATCGTTTTGCCTCCCTGGCTTGATTTTTTTTTGGCTTGATGTTTTACTTACAAACCCGTGTCTGTTTATTCGCATTGATCGGGGCGTGGTGATTCTTCGGCCGTAAGAAAGAGAGCAAGATCCGGCGCGGTCGATTCGGAGAGGGCGGCGGGACGTTTCGGGGTCGTGGGCGCGTTTTCCGGACTCTGAACGGTGATTGGTTGGCGGAGAAGAGGAGTGCGGAGGCGCAAGGACGAGGTAACGTAGACGGCGCGGGAGGAATTGAATAACGGGCTTGAAGGAGAGAAGAAATGGGGCGAAACGCGAGTTTGGTGGTTTGGGGCGCGAAACATGATTATATACAAGTGCAGGGCATATGGTTTCGGATGCGATCATACCAGCACTAATGCACCGGATCCCATCAGAACTCCGCAGTTAAGCGTGCTTGGGCGAGAGTAGTACTAGGATGGGTGACCTCCTGGGAAGTCCTCGTGTTGCATCCCCCCTCTTTTTTGAACTGGTATTTGTCTAATCGTTTTGCCTCCCTGGCTTGATTTTTTTTTGGCTTGATGTTTTACTTACAAACCCGTGTCTGTTTATTCGCATTGATCGGGGCGTGGTGATTCTTCGGCCGTAAGAAAGAGAGCAAGATCCGGCGCGGTCGATTCGGAGAGGGCGGCGGGACGTTTCGGGGTCGTGGGCGCGTTTTCCGGACTCTGAACGGTGATTGGTTGGCGGAGAAGAGGAGTGCGGAGGCGCAAGGACGAGGTAACGTAGAGGGCGCGGGAGGAATTGAATAACGGGCTTGAAGGAGAGAAGAAATGGGGCGAAACGCGAGTTTGGTGGTTTGGGGCGCGAAACATGATTATATACAAGTGCAGGGCATATGGTTTCGGATGCGATCATACCAGCACTAATGCACCGGATACCATCAGAACTCCGCAGTTAAGCGTGCTTGGGCGAGAGTAGTACTAGGATGGGTGACCTCCTGGGAAGTCCTCGTGTTGCATCCCCCCTCTTTTTTGAACTGGTATTTGTCTAATCGTTTTGCCTCCCTGGCTTGATTTTTTTTTGGCTTGATGTTTTACTTACAAACCCGTGTCTGTTTATTCGCATTGATCGGGGCGTGGTGATTCTTCGGCCGTAAGAAAGAGAGCAAGATCCGGCGCGGTCGATTCGGAGAGGGCGGCGGGACGTTTCGGGGTCGTGGGCGCGTTTTCCGGACTCTGAACGGTGATTGGTTGGCGGAGAAGAGGAGTGCGGAGGCGCAAGGACGAGGTAACGTAGAGGGCGCGGGAGGAATTGAATAACGGGCTTGAAGGAGAGAAGAAATGGGGCGAAACGCGAGTTTGGTGGTTTGGGGCGCGAAACATGATTATATACAAGTGCAGGGCATATGGTTTCGGATGCGATCATACCAGCACTAATGCACCGGATCCCATCAGAACTCCGCAGTTAAGCGTGCTTGGGCGAGAGTAGTACTAGGATGGGTGACCTCCTGGGAAGTCCTCGTGTTGCATCCCCCCTCTTTTTTGAACTGGTATTTGTCTAATCGTTTTGCCTCCCTGGCTTGATTTTTTTTTGGCTTGATGTTTTACTTACAAACCCGTGTCTGTTTATTCGCATTGATCGGGGCGTGGTGATTCTTCGGCCGTAAGAAAGAGAGCAAGATCCGGCGCGGTCGATTCGGAGAGGGCGGCGGGACGTTTCGGGGTCGTGGGCGCGTTTTCCGGACTCTGAACGGTGATTGGTTGGCGGAGAAGAGGAGTGCGGAGGCGCAAGGACGAGGTAACGTAGAGGGCGCGGGAGGAATTGAATAACGGGCTTGAAGGAGAGAAGAAATGGGGCGAAACGCGAGTTTGGTGGTTTGGGGCGCGAAACATGATTATATACAAGTGCAGGGCATATGGTTTCGGATGCGATCATACCAGCACTAATGCACCGGATCCCATCAGAACTCCGCAGTTAAGCGTGCTTGGGCGAGAGTAGTACTAGGATGGGTGACCTCCTGGGAAGTCCTCGTGTTGCATCCCCCCTCTTTTTTGAACTGGTATTTGTCTAATCGTTTTGCCTCCCTGGCTTGATTTTTTTTTGGCTTGATGTTTTACTTACAAACCCGTGTCTGTTTATTCGCATTGATCGGGGCGTGGTGATTCTTCGGCCGTAAGAAAGAGAGCAAGATCCGGCGCGGTCGATTCGGAGAGGGCGGCGGGACGTTTCGGGGTCGTGGGCGCGTTTTCCGGACTCTGAACGGTGATTGGTTGGCGGAGAAGAGGAGTGCGGAGGCGCAAGGACGAGGTAACGTAGAGGGCGCGGGAGGAATTGAATAACGGGCTTGAAGGAGAGAAGAAATGGGGCGAAACGCGAGTTTGGTGGTTTGGGGCGCGAAACATGATTATATACAAGTGCAGGGCATATGGTTTCGGATGCGATCATACCAGCACTAATGCACCGGATCCCATCAGAACTCCGCAGTTAAGCGTGCTTGGGCGAGAGTAGTACTAGGATGGGTGACCTCCTGGGAAGTCCTCGTGTTGCATCCCCCCTCTTTTTTGAACTGGTATTTGTCTAATCGTTTTGCCTCCCTGGCTTGATTTTTTTTTGGCTTGATGTTTTACTTACAAACCCGTGTCTGTTTATTCGCATTGATCGGGGCGTGGTGATTCTTCGGCCGTAAGAAAGAGAGCAAGATCCGGCGCGGTCGATTCGGAGAGGGCGGCGGGACGTTTCGGGGTCGTGGGCGCGTTTTCCGGACTCTGAACGGTGATTGGTTGGCGGAGAAGAGGAGTGCGGAGGCGCAAGGACGAGGTAACGTAGAGGGCGCGGGAGGAATTGAATAACGGGCTTGAAGGAGAGAAGAAATGGGGCGAAACGCGAGTTTGGTGGTTTGGGGCGCGAAACATGATTATATACAAGTGCAGGGCATATGGTTTCGGATGCGATCATACCAGCACTAATGCACCGGATCCCATCAGAACTCCGCAGTTAAGCGTGCTTGGGCGAGAGTAGTACTAGGATGGGTGACCTCCTGGGAAGTCCTCGTGTTGCATCCCCCCTCTTTTTTGAACTGGTATTTGTCTAATCGTTTTGCCTCCCTGGCTTGATTTTTTTTTGGCTTGATGTTTTACTTACAAACCCGTGTCTGTTTATTCGCATTGATCGGGGCGTGGTGATTCTTCGGCCGTAAGAAAGAGAGCAAGATCCGGCGCGGTCGATTCGGAGAGGGCGGCGGGACGTTTCGGGGTCGTGGGCGCGTTTTCCGGACTCTGAACGGTGATTGGTTGGCGGAGAAGAGGAGTGCGGAGGCGCAAGGACGAGGTAACGTAGAGGGCGCGGGAGGAATTGAATAACGGGCTTGAAGGAGAGAAGAAATGGGGCGAAACGCGAGTTTGGTGGTTTGGGGCGCGAAACATGATTATATACAAGTGCAGGGCATATGGTTTCGGATGCGATCATACCAGCACTAATGCACCGGATCCCATCAGAACTCCGCAGTTAAGCGTGCTTGGGCGAGAGTAGTACTAGGATGGGTGACCTCCTGGGAAGTCCTCGTGTTGCATCCCCCCTCTTTTTTGAACTGGTATTTGTCTAATCGTTTTGCCTCCCTGGCTTGATTTTTTTTTGGCTTGATGTTTTACTTACAAACCCGTGTCTGTTTATTCGCATTGATCGGGGCGTGGTGATTCTTCGGCCGTAAGAAAGAGAGCAAGATCCGGCGCGGTCGATTCGGAGAGGGCGGCGGGACGTTTCGGGGTCGTGGGCGCGTTTTCCGGACTCTGAACGGTGATTGGTTGGCGGAGAAGAGGAGTGCGGAGGCGCAAGGACGAGGTAACGTAGAGGGCGCGGGAGGAATTGAATAACGGGCTTGAAGGAGAGAAGAAATGGGGCGAAACGCGAGTTTGGTGGTTTGGGGCGCGAAACATGATTATATACAAGTGCAGGGCATATGGTTTCGGATGCGATCATACCAGCACTAATGCACCGGATCCCATCAGAACTCCGCAGTTAAGCGTGCTTGGGCGAGAGTAGTACTAGGATGGGTGACCTCCTGGGAAGTCCTCGTGTTGCATCCCCCCTCTTTTTTGAACTGGTATTTGTCTAATCGTTTTGCCTCCCTGGCTTGATTTTTTTTTGGCTTGATGTTTTACTTACAAACCCGTGTCTGTTTATTCGCATTGATCGGGGCGTGGTGATTCTTCGGCCGTAAGAAAGAGAGCAAGATCCGGCGCGGTCGATTCGGAGAGGGCGGCGGGACGTTTCGGGGTCGTGGGCGCGTTTTCCGGACTCTGAACGGTGATTGGTTGGCGGAGAAGAGGAGTGCGGAGGCGCAAGGACGAGGTAACGTAGAGGGCGCGGGAGGAATTGAATAACGGGCTTGAAGGAGAGAAGAAATGGGGCGAAACGCGAGTTTGGTGGTTTGGGGCGCGAAACATGATTATATACAAGTGCAGGGCATATGGTTTCGGATGCGATCATACCAGCACTAATGCACCGGATCCCATCAGAACTCCGCAGTTAAGCGTGCTTGGGCGAGAGTAGTACTAGGATGGGTGACCTCCTGGGAAGTCCTCGTGTTGCATCCCCCCTCTTTTTTGAACTGGTATTTGTCTAATCGTTTTGCCTCCCTGGCTTGATTTTTTTTTGGCTTGATGTTTTACTTACAAACCCGTGTCTGTTTATTCGCATTGATCGGGGCGTGGTGATTCTTCGGCCGTAAGAAAGAGAGCAAGATCCGGCGCGGTCGATTCGGAGAGGGCGGCGGGACGTTTCGGGGTCGTGGGCGCGTTTTCCGGACTCTGAACGGTGATTGGTTGGCGGAGAAGAGGAGTGCGGAGGCGCAAGGACGAGGTAACGTAGAGGGCGCGGGAGGAATTGAATAACGGGCTTGAAGGAGAGAAGAAATGGGGCGAAACGCGAGTTTGGTGGTTTGGGGCGCGAAACATGATTATATACAAGTGCAGGGCATATGGTTTCGGATGCGATCATACCAGCACTAATGCACCGGATCCCATCAGAACTCCGCAGTTAAGCGTGCTTGGGCGAGAGTAGTACTAGGATGGGTGACCTCCTGGGAAGTCCTCGTGTTGCATCCCCCCTCTTTTTTGAACTGGTATTTGTCTAATCGTTTTGCCTCCCTGGCTTGATTTTTTTTTGGCTTGATGTTTTACTTACAAACCCGTGTCTGTTTATTCGCATTGATCGGGGCGTGGTGATTCTTCGGCCGTAAGAAAGAGAGCAAGATCCGGCGCGGTCGATTCGGAGAGGGCGGCGGGACGTTTCGGGGTCGTGGGCGCGTTTTCCGGACTCTGAACGGTGATTGGTTGGCGGAGAAGAGGAGTGCGGAGGCGCAAGGACGAGGTAACGTAGAGGGCGCGGGAGGAATTGAATAACGGGCTTGAAGGAGAGAAGAAATGGGGCGAAACGCGAGTTTGGTGGTTTGGGGCGCGAAACATGATTATATACAAGTGCAGGGCATATGGTTTCGGATGCGATCATACCAGCACTAATGCACCGGATCCCATCAGAACTCCGCAGTTAAGCGTGCTTGGGCGAGAGTAGTACTAGGATGGGTGACCTCCTGGGAAGTCCTCGTGTTGCATCCCCCCTCTTTTTTGAACTGGTATTTGTCTAATCGTTTTGCCTCCCTGGCTTGATTTTTTTTTGGCTTGATGTTTTACTTACAAACCCGTGTCTGTTTATTCGCATTGATCGGGGCGTGGTGATTCTTCGGCCGTAAGAAAGAGAGCAAGATCCGGCGCGGTCGATTCGGAGAGGGCGGCGGGACGTTTCGGGGTCGTGGGCGCGTTTTCCGGACTCTGAACGGTGATTGGTTGGCGGAGAAGAGGAGTGCGGAGGCGCAAGGACGAGGTAACGTAGAGGGCGCGGGAGGAATTGAATAACGGGCTTGAAGGAGAGAAGAAATGGGGCGAAACGCGAGTTTGGTGGTTTGGGGCGCGAAACATGATTATATACAAGTGCAGGGCATATGGTTTCGGATGCGATCATACCAGCACTAATGCACCGGATCCCATCAGAACTCCGCAGTTAAGCGTGCTTGGGCGAGAGTAGTACTAGGATGGGTGACCTCCTGGGAAGTCCTCGTGTTGCATCCCCCCTCTTTTTTGAACTGGTATTTGTCTAATCGTTTTGCCTCCCTGGCTTGATTTTTTTTTGGCTTGATGTTTTACTTACAAACCCGTGTCTGTTTATTCGCATTGATCGGGGCGTGGTGATTCTTCGGCCGTAAGAAAGAGAGCAAGATCCGGCGCGGTCGATTCGGAGAGGGCGGCGGGACGTTTCGGGGTCGTGGGCGCGTTTTCCGGACTCTGAACGGTGATTGGTTGGCGGAGAAGAGGAGTGCGGAGGCGCAAGGACGAGGTAACGTAGAGGGCGCGGGAGGAATTGAATAACGGGCTTGAAGGAGAGAAGAAATGGGGCGAAACGCGAGTTTGGTGGTTTGGGGCGCGAAACATGATTATATACAAGTGCAGGGCATATGGTTTCGGATGCGATCATACCAGCACTAATGCACCGGATCCCATCAGAACTCCGCAGTTAAGCGTGCTTGGGCGAGAGTAGTACTAGGATGGGTGACCTCCTGGGAAGTCCTCGTGTTGCATCCCCCCTCTTTTTTGAACTGGTATTTGTCTAATCGTTTTGCCTCCCTGGCTTGATTTTTTTTTGGCTTGATGTTTTACTTACAAACCCGTGTCTGTTTATTCGCATTGATCGGGGCGTGGTGATTCTTCGGCCGTAAGAAAGAGAGCAAGATCCGGCGCGGTCGATTCGGAGAGGGCGGCGGGACGTTTCGGGGTCGTGGGCGCGTTTTCCGGACTCTGAACGGTGATTGGTTGGCGGAGAAGAGGAGTGCGGAGGCGCAAGGACGAGGTAACGTAGAGGGCGCGGGAGGAATTGAATAACGGGCTTGAAGGAGAGAAGAAATGGGGCGAAACGCGAGTTTGGTGGTTTGGGGCGCGAAACATGATTATATACAAGTGCAGGGCATATGGTTTCGGATGCGATCATACCAGCACTAATGCACCGGATCCCATCAGAACTCCGCAGTTAAGCGTGCTTGGGCGAGAGTAGTACTAGGATGGGTGACCTCCTGGGAAGTCCTCGTGTTGCATCCCCCCTCTTTTTTGAACTGGTATTTGTCTAATCGTTTTGCCTCCCTGGCTTGATTTTTTTTTGGCTTGATGTTTTACTTACAAACCCGTGTCTGTTTATTCGCATTGATCGGGGCGTGGTGATTCTTCGGCCGTAAGAAAGAGAGCAAGATCCGGCGCGGTCGATTCGGAGAGGGCGGCGGGACGTTTCGGGGTCGTGGGCGCGTTTTCCGGACTCTGAACGGTGATTGGTTGGCGGAGAAGAGGAGTGCGGAGGCGCAAGGACGAGGTAACGTAGAGGGCGCGGGAGGAATTGAATAACGGGCTTGAAGGAGAGAAGAAATGGGGCGAAACGCGAGTTTGGTGGTTTGGGGCGCGAAACATGATTATATACAAGTGCAGGGCATATGGTTTCGGATGCGATCATACCAGCACTAATGCACCGGATCCCATCAGAACTCCGCAGTTAAGCGTGCTTGGGCGAGAGTAGTACTAGGATGGGTGACCTCCTGGGAAGTCCTCGTGTTGCATCCCCCCTCTTTTTTGAACTGGTATTTGTCTAATCGTTTTGCCTCCCTGGCTTGATTTTTTTTTGGCTTGATGTTTTACTTACAAACCCGTGTCTGTTTATTCGCATTGATCGGGGCGTGGTGATTCTTCGGCCGTAAGAAAGAGAGCAAGATCCGGCGCGGTCGATTCGGAGAGGGCGGCGGGACGTTTCGGGGTCGTGGGCGCGTTTTCCGGACTCTGAACGGTGATTGGTTGGCGGAGAAGAGGAGTGCGGAGGCGCAAGGACGAGGTAACGTAGAGGGCGCGGGAGGAATTGAATAACGGGCTTGAAGGAGAGAAGAAATGGGGCGAAACGCGAGTTTGGTGGTTTGGGGCGCGAAACATGATTATATACAAGTGCAGGGCATATGGTTTCGGATGCGATCATACCAGCACTAATGCACCGGATCCCATCAGAACTCCGCAGTTAAGCGTGCTTGGGCGAGAGTAGTACTAGGATGGGTGACCTCCTGGGAAGTCCTCGTGTTGCATCCCCCCTCTTTTTTGAACTGGTATTTGTCTAATCGTTTTGCCTCCCTGGCTTGATTTTTTTTTGGCTTGATGTTTTACTTACAAACCCGTGTCTGTTTATTCGCATTGATCGGGGCGTGGTGATTCTTCGGCCGTAAGAAAGAGAGCAAGATCCGGCGCGGTCGATTCGGAGAGGGCGGCGGGACGTTTCGGGGTCGTGGGCGCGTTTTCCGGACTCTGAACGGTGATTGGTTGGCGGAGAAGAGGAGTGCGGAGGCGCAAGGACGAGGTAACGTAGAGGGCGCGGGAGGAATTGAATAACGGGCTTGAAGGAGAGAAGAAATGGGGCGAAACGCGAGTTTGGTGGTTTGGGGCGCGAAACATGATTATATACAAGTGCAGGGCATATGGTTTCGGATGCGATCATACCAGCACTAATGCACCGGATCCCATCAGAACTCCGCAGTTAAGCGTGCTTGGGCGAGAGTAGTACTAGGATGGGTGACCTCCTGGGAAGTCCTCGTGTTGCATCCCCCCTCTTTTTTGAACTGGTATTTGTCTAATCGTTTTGCCTCCCTGGCTTGATTTTTTTTTGGCTTGATGTTTTACTTACAAACCCGTGTCTGTTTATTCGCATTGATCGGGGCGTGGTGATTCTTCGGCCGTAAGAAAGAGAGCAAGATCCGGCGCGGTCGATTCGGAGAGGGCGGCGGGACGTTTCGGGGTCGTGGGCGCGTTTTCCGGACTCTGAACGGTGATTGGTTGGCGGAGAAGAGGAGTGCGGAGGCGCAAGGACGAGGTAACGTAGAGGGCGCGGGAGGAATTGAATAACGGGCTTGAAGGAGAGAAGAAATGGGGCGAAACGCGAGTTTGGTGGTTTGGGGCGCGAAACATGATTATATACAAGTGCAGGGCATATGGTTTCGGATGCGATCATACCAGCACTAATGCACCGGATCCCATCAGAACTCCGCAGTTAAGCGTGCTTGGGCGAGAGTAGTACTAGGATGGGTGACCTCCTGGGAAGTCCTCGTGTTGCATCCCCCCTCTTTTTTGAACTGGTATTTGTCTAATCGTTTTGCCTCCCTGGCTTGATTTTTTTTTGGCTTGATGTTTTACTTACAAACCCGTGTCTGTTTATTCGCATTGATCGGGGCGTGGTGATTCTTCGGCCGTAAGAAAGAGAGCAAGATCCGGCGCGGTCGATTCGGAGAGGGCGGCGGGACGTTTCGGGGTCGTGGGCGCGTTTTCCGGACTCTGAACGGTGATTGGTTGGCGGAGAAGAGGAGTGCGGAGGCGCAAGGACGAGGTAACGTAGAGGGCGCGGGAGGAATTGAATAACGGGCTTGAAGGAGAGAAGAAATGGGGCGAAACGCGAGTTTGGTGGTTTGGGGCGCGAAACATGATTATATACAAGTGCAGGGCATATGGTTTCGGATGCGATCATACCAGCACTAATGCACCGGATCCCATCAGAACTCCGCAGTTAAGCGTGCTTGGGCGAGAGTAGTACTAGGATGGGTGACCTCCTGGGAAGTCCTCGTGTTGCATCCCCCCTCTTTTTTGAACTGGTATTTGTCTAATCGTTTTGCCTCCCTGGCTTGATTTTTTTTTGGCTTGATGTTTTACTTACAAACCCGTGTCTGTTTATTCGCATTGATCGGGGCGTGGTGATTCTTCGGCCGTAAGAAAGAGAGCAAGATCCGGCGCGGTCGATTCGGAGAGGGCGGCGGGACGTTTCGGGGTCGTGGGCGCGTTTTCCGGACTCTGAACGGTGATTGGTTGGCGGAGAAGAGGAGTGCGGAGGCGCAAGGACGAGGTAACGTAGAGGGCGCGGGAGGAATTGAATAACGGGCTTGAAGGAGAGAAGAAATGGGGCGAAACGCGAGTTTGGTGGTTTGGGGCGCGAAACATGATTATATACAAGTGCAGGGCATATGGTTTCGGATGCGATCATACCAGCACTAATGCACCGGATCCCATCAGAACTCCGCAGTTAAGCGTGCTTGGGCGAGAGTAGTACTAGGATGGGTGACCTCCTGGGAAGTCCTCGTGTTGCATCCCCCCTCTTTTTTGAACTGGTATTTGTCTAATCGTTTTGCCTCCCTGGCTTGATTTTTTTTTGGCTTGATGTTTTACTTACAAACCCGTGTCTGTTTATTCGCATTGATCGGGGCGTGGTGATTCTTCGGCCGTAAGAAAGAGAGCAAGATCCGGCGCGGTCGATTCGGAGAGGGCGGCGGGACGTTTCGGGGTCGTGGGCGCGTTTTCCGGACTCTGAACGGTGATTGGTTGGCGGAGAAGAGGAGTGCGGAGGCGCAAGGACGAGGTAACGTAGAGGGCGCGGGAGGAATTGAATAACGGGCTTGAAGGAGAGAAGAAATGGGGCGAAACGCGAGTTTGGTGGTTTGGGGCGCGAAACATGATTATATACAAGTGCAGGGCATATGGTTTCGGATGCGATCATACCAGCACTAATGCACCGGATCCCATCAGAACTCCGCAGTTAAGCGTGCTTGGGCGAGAGTAGTACTAGGATGGGTGACCTCCTGGGAAGTCCTCGTGTTGCATCCCCCCTCTTTTTTGAACTGGTATTTGTCTAATCGTTTTGCCTCCCTGGCTTGATTTTTTTTTGGCTTGATGTTTTACTTACAAACCCGTGTCTGTTTATTCGCATTGATCGGGGCGTGGTGATTCTTCGGCCGTAAGAAAGAGAGCAAGATCCGGCGCGGTCGATTCGGAGAGGGCGGCGGGACGTTTCGGGGTCGTGGGCGCGTTTTCCGGACTCTGAACGGTGATTGGTTGGCGGAGAAGAGGAGTGCGGAGGCGCAAGGACGAGGTAACGTAGAGGGCGCGGGAGGAATTGAATAACGGGCTTGAAGGAGAGAAGAAATGGGGCGAAACGCGAGTTTGGTGGTTTGGGGCGCGAAACATGATTATATACAAGTGCAGGGCATATGGTTTCGGATGCGATCATACCAGCACTAATGCACCGGATCCCATCAGAACTCCGCAGTTAAGCGTGCTTGGGCGAGAGTAGTACTAGGATGGGTGACCTCCTGGGAAGTCCTCGTGTTGCATCCCCCCTCTTTTTTGAACTGGTATTTGTCTAATCGTTTTGCCTCCCTGGCTTGATTTTTTTTTGGCTTGATGTTTTACTTACAAACCCGTGTCTGTTTATTCGCATTGATCGGGGCGTGGTGATTCTTCGGCCGTAAGAAAGAGAGCAAGATCCGGCGCGGTCGATTCGGAGAGGGCGGCGGGACGTTTCGGGGTCGTGGGCGCGTTTTCCGGACTCTGAACGGTGATTGGTTGGCGGAGAAGAGGAGTGCGGAGGCGCAAGGACGAGGTAACGTAGAGGGCGCGGGAGGAATTGAATAACGGGCTTGAAGGAGAGAAGAAATGGGGCGAAACGCGAGTTTGGTGGTTTGGGGCGCGAAACATGATTATATACAAGTGCAGGGCATATGGTTTCGGATGCGATCATACCAGCACTAATGCACCGGATCCCATCAGAACTCCGCAGTTAAGCGTGCTTGGGCGAGAGTAGTACTAGGATGGGTGACCTCCTGGGAAGTCCTCGTGTTGCATCCCCCCTCTTTTTTGAACTGGTATTTGTCTAATCGTTTTGCCTCCCTGGCTTGATTTTTTTTTGGCTTGATGTTTTACTTACAAACCCGTGTCTGTTTATTCGCATTGGTCGGGGCGTGGTGATTCTTCGGCCGTAAGAAAGAGAGCAAGATCCGGCGCGGTCGATTCGGAGAGGGCGGCGGGACGTTTCGGGGTCGTGGGCGCGTTTTCCGGACTCTGAACGGTGATTGGTTGGCGGAGAAGAGGAGTGCGGAGGCGCAAGGACGAGGTAACGTAGAGGGCGCGGGAGGAATTGAATAACGGGCTTGAAGGAGAGAAGAAATGGGGCGAAACGCGAGTTTGGTGGTTTGGGGCGCGAAACATGATTATATACAAGTGCAGGGCATATGGTTTCGGATGCGATCATACCAGCACTAATGCACCGGATCCCATCAGAACTCCGCAGTTAAGCGTGCTTGGGCGAGAGTAGTACTAGGATGGGTGACCTCCTGGGAAGTCCTCGTGTTGCATCCCCCCTCTTTTTTGAACTGGTATTTGTCTAATCGTTTTGCCTCCCTGGCTTGATTTTTTTTTGGCTTGATGTTTTACTTACAAACCCGTGTCTGTTTATTCGCATTGATCGGGGCGTGGTGATTCTTCGGCCGTAAGAAAGAGAGCAAGATCCGGCGCGGTCGATTCGGAGAGGGCGGCGGGACGTTTCGGGGTCGTGGGCGCGTTTTCCGGACTCTGAACGGTGATTGGTTGGCGGAGAAGAGGAGTGCGGAGGCGCAAGGACGAGGTAACGTAGAGGGCGCGGGAGGAATTGAATAACGGGCTTGAAGGAGAGAAGAAATGGGGCGAAACGCGAGTTTGGTGGTTTGGGGCGCGAAACATGATTATATACAAGTGCAGGGCATATGGTTTCGGATGCGATCATACCAGCACTAATGCACCGGATCCCATCAGAACTCCGCAGTTAAGCGTGCTTGGGCGAGAGTAGTACTAGGATGGGTGACCTCCTGGGAAGTCCTCGTGTTGCATCCCCCCTCTTTTTTGAACTGGTATTTGTCTAATCGTTTTGCCTCCCTGGCTTGATTTTTTTTTGGCTTGATGTTTTACTTACAAACCCGTGTCTGTTTATTCGCATTGATCGGGGCGTGGTGATTCTTCGGCCGTAAGAAAGAGAGCAAGATCCGGCGCGGTCGATTCGGAGAGGGCGGCGGGACGTTTCGGGGTCGTGGGCGCGTTTTCCGGACTCTGAACGGTGATTGGTTGGCGGAGAAGAGGAGTGCGGAGGCGCAAGGACGAGGTAACGTAGAGGGCGCGGGAGGAATTGAATAACGGGCTTGAAGGAGAGAAGAAATGGGGCGAAACGCGAGTTTGGTGGTTTGGGGCGCGAAACATGATTATATACAAGTGCAGGGCATATGGTTTCGGATGCGATCATACCAGCACTAATGCACCGGATCCCATCAGAACTCCGCAGTTAAGCGTGCTTGGGCGAGAGTAGTACTAGGATGGGTGACCTCCTGGGAAGTCCTCGTGTTGCATCCCCCCTCTTTTTTGAACTGGTATTTGTCTAATCGTTTTGCCTCCCTGGCTTGATTTTTTTTTGGCTTGATGTTTTACTTACAAACCCGTGTCTGTTTATTCGCATTGATCGGGGCGTGGTGATTCTTCGGCCGTAAGAAAGAGAGCAAGATCCGGCGCGGTCGATTCGGAGAGGGCGGCGGGACGTTTCGGGGTCGTGGGCGCGTTTTCCGGACTCTGAACGGTGATTGGTTGGCGGAGAAGAGGAGTGCGGAGGCGCAAGGACGAGGTAACGTAGAGGGCGCGGGAGGAATTGAATAACGGGCTTGAAGGAGAGAAGAAATGGGGCGAAACGCGAGTTTGGTGGTTTGGGGCGCGAAACATGATTATATACAAGTGCAGGGCATATGGTTTCGGATGCGATCATACCAGCACTAATGCACCGGATCCCATCAGAACTCCGCAGTTAAGCGTGCTTGGGCGAGAGTAGTACTAGGATGGGTGACCTCCTGGGAAGTCCTCGTGTTGCATCCCCCCTCTTTTTTGAACTGGTATTTGTCTAATCGTTTTGCCTCCCTGGCTTGATTTTTTTTTGGCTTGATGTTTTACTTACAAACCCGTGTCTGTTTATTCGCATTGATCGGGGCGTGGTGATTCTTCGGCCGTAAGAAAGAGAGCAAGATCCGGCGCGGTCGATTCGGAGAGGGCGGCGGGACGTTTCGGGGTCGTGGGCGCGTTTTCCGGACTCTGAACGGTGATTGGTTGGCGGAGAAGAGGAGTGCGGAGGCGCAAGGACGAGGTAACGTAGAGGGCGCGGGAGGAATTGAATAACGGGCTTGAAGGAGAGAAGAAATGGGGCGAAACGCGAGTTTGGTGGTTTGGGGCGCGAAACATGATTATATACAAGTGCAGGGCATATGGTTTCGGATGCGATCATACCAGCACTAATGCACCGGATCCCATCAGAACTCCGCAGTTAAGCGTGCTTGGGCGAGAGTAGTACTAGGATGGGTGACCTCCTGGGAAGTCCTCGTGTTGCATCCCCCCTCTTTTTTGAACTGGTATTTGTCTAATCGTTTTGCCTCCCTGGCTTGATTTTTTTTTGGCTTGATGTTTTACTTACAAACCCGTGTCTGTTTATTCGCATTGATCGGGGCGTGGTGATTCTTCGGCCGTAAGAAAGAGAGCAAGATCCGGCGCGGTCGATTCGGAGAGGGCGGCGGGACGTTTCGGGGTCGTGGGCGCGTTTTCCGGACTCTGAACGGTGATTGGTTGGCGGAGAAGAGGAGTGCGGAGGCGCAAGGACGAGGTAACGTAGAGGGCGCGGGAGGAATTGAATAACGGGCTTGAAGGAGAGAAGAAATGGGGCGAAACGCGAGTTTGGTGGTTTGGGGCGCGAAACATGATTATATACAAGTGCAGGGCATATGGTTTCGGATGCGATCATACCAGCACTAATGCACCGGATCCCATCAGAACTCCGCAGTTAAGCGTGCTTGGGCGAGAGTAGTACTAGGATGGGTGACCTCCTGGGAAGTCCTCGTGTTGCATCCCCCCTCTTTTTTGAACTGGTATTTGTCTAATCGTTTTGCCTCCCTGGCTTGATTTTTTTTTGGCTTGATGTTTTACTTACAAACCCGTGTCTGTTTATTCGCATTGATCGGGGCGTGGTGATTCTTCGGCCGTAAGAAAGAGAGCAAGATCCGGCGCGGTCGATTCGGAGAGGGCGGCGGGACGTTTCGGGGTCGTGGGCGCGTTTTCCGGACTCTGAACGGTGATTGGTTGGCGGAGAAGAGGAGTGCGGAGGCGCAAGGACGAGGTAACGTAGAGGGCGCGGGAGGAATTGAATAACGGGCTTGAAGGAGAGAAGAAATGGGGCGAAACGCGAGTTTGGTGGTTTGGGGCGCGAAACATGATTATATACAAGTGCAGGGCATATGGTTTCGGATGCGATCATACCAGCACTAATGCACCGGATCCCATCAGAACTCCGCAGTTAAGCGTGCTTGGGCGAGAGTAGTACTAGGATGGGTGACCTCCTGGGAAGTCCTCGTGTTGCATCCCCCCTCTTTTTTGAACTGGTATTTGTCTAATCGTTTTGCCTCCCTGGCTTGATTTTTTTTTGGCTTGATGTTTTACTTACAAACCCGTGTCTGTTTATTCGCATTGATCGGGGCGTGGTGATTCTTCGGCCGTAAGAAAGAGAGCAAGATCCGGCGCGGTCGATTCGGAGAGGGCGGCGGGACGTTTCGGGGTCGTGGGCGCGTTTTCCGGACTCTGAACGGTGATTGGTTGGCGGAGAAGAGGAGTGCGGAGGCGCAAGGACGAGGTAACGTAGAGGGCGCGGGAGGAATTGAATAACGGGCTTGAAGGAGAGAAGAAATGGGGCGAAACGCGAGTTTGGTGGTTTGGGGCGCGAAACATGATTATATACAAGTGCAGGGCATATGGTTTCGGATGCGATCATACCAGCACTAATGCACCGGATCCCATCAGAACTCCGCAGTTAAGCGTGCTTGGGCGAGAGTAGTACTAGGATGGGTGACCTCCTGGGAAGTCCTCGTGTTGCATCCCCCCTCTTTTTTGAACTGGTATTTGTCTAATCGTTTTGCCTCCCTGGCTTGATTTTTTTTTGGCTTGATGTTTTACTTACAAACCCGTGTCTGTTTATTCGCATTGATCGGGGCGTGGTGATTCTTCGGCCGTAAGAAAGAGAGCAAGATCCGGCGCGGTCGATTCGGAGAGGGCGGCGGGACGTTTCGGGGTCGTGGGCGCGTTTTCCGGACTCTGAACGGTGATTGGTTGGCGGAGAAGAGGAGTGCGGAGGCGCAAGGACGAGGTAACGTAGAGGGCGCGGGAGGAATTGAATAACGGGCTTGAAGGAGAGAAGAAATGGGGCGAAACGCGAGTTTGGTGGTTTGGGGCGCGAAACATGATTATATACAAGTGCAGGGCATATGGTTTCGGATGCGATCATACCAGCACTAATGCACCGGATCCCATCAGAACTCCGCAGTTAAGCGTGCTTGGGCGAGAGTAGTACTAGGATGGGTGACCTCCTGGGAAGTCCTCGTGTTGCATCCCCCCTCTTTTTTGAACTGGTATTTGTCTAATCGTTTTGCCTCCCTGGCTTGATTTTTTTTTGGCTTGATGTTTTACTTACAAACCCGTGTCTGTTTATTCGCATTGATCGGGGCGTGGTGATTCTTCGGCCGTAAGAAAGAGAGCAAGATCCGGCGCGGTCGATTCGGAGAGGGCGGCGGGACGTTTCGGGGTCGTGGGCGCGTTTTCCGGACTCTGAACGGTGATTGGTTGGCGGAGAAGAGGAGTGCGGAGGCGCAAGGACGAGGTAACGTAGAGGGCGCGGGAGGAATTGAATAACGGGCTTGAAGGAGAGAAGAAATGGGGCGAAACGCGAGTTTGGTGGTTTGGGGCGCGAAACATGATTATATACAAGTGCAGGGCATATGGTTTCGGATGCGATCATACCAGCACTAATGCACCGGATCCCATCAGAACTCCGCAGTTAAGCGTGCTTGGGCGAGAGTAGTACTAGGATGGGTGACCTCCTGGGAAGTCCTCGTGTTGCATCCCCCCTCTTTTTTGAACTGGTATTTGTCTAATCGTTTTGCCTCCCTGGCTTGATTTTTTTTTGGCTTGATGTTTTACTTACAAACCCGTGTCTGTTTATTCGCATTGATCGGGGCGTGGTGATTCTTCGGCCGTAAGAAAGAGAGCAAGATCCGGCGCGGTCGATTCGGAGAGGGCGGCGGGACGTTTCGGGGTCGTGGGCGCGTTTTCCGGACTCTGAACGGTGATTGGTTGGCGGAGAAGAGGAGTGCGGAGGCGCAAGGACGAGGTAACGTAGAGGGCGCGGGAGGAATTGAATAACGGGCTTGAAGGAGAGAAGAAATGGGGCGAAACGCGAGTTTGGTGGTTTGGGGCGCGAAACATGATTATATACAAGTGCAGGGCATATGGTTTCGGATGCGATCATACCAGCACTAATGCACCGGATCCCATCAGAACTCCGCTGTTAAGCGTGCTTGGGCGAGAGTAGTACTAGGATGGGTGACCTCCTGGGAAGTCCTCGTGTTGCATCCCCCTTCTTTTTTGAACTGGTATTTGTCTAATCGTTTTGCCTCCCTGGCTTGATTTTTTTTTGGCTTGATGTTTTACTTACAAACCCGTGTCTGTTTATTCGCATTGATCGGGGCGTGGTGATTCTTCGGCCGTAAGAAAGAGAGCAAGATCCGGCGCGGTCGATTCGGAGAGGGCGGCGGGACGTTTCGGGGTCGTGGGCGCGTTTTCCGGACTCTGAACGGTGATTGGTTGGCGGAGAAGAGGAGTGCGGAGGCGCAAGGACGAGGTAACGTAGAGGGCGCGGGAGGAATTGAATAACGGGCTTGAAGGAGAGAAGAAATGGGGCGAAACGCGAGTTTGGTGGTTTGGGGCGCGAAACATGATTATATACAAGTGCAGGGCATATGGTTTCGGATGCGATCATACCAGCACTAATGCACCGGATCCCATCAGAACTCCGCAGTTAAGCGTGCTTGGGCGAGAGTAGTACTAGGATGGGTGACCTCCTGGGAAGTCCTCGTGTTGCATCCCCCCTCTTTTTTGAACTGGTATTTGTCTAATCGTTTTGCCTCCCTGGCTTGATTTTTTTTTGGCTTGATGTTTTACTTACAAACCCGTGTCTGTTTATTCGCATTGATCGGGGCGTGGTGATTCTTCGGCCGTAAGAAAGAGAGCAAGATCCGGCGCGGTCGATTCGGAGAGGGCGGCGGGACGTTTCGGGGTCGTGGGCGCGTTTTCCGGACTCTGAACGGTGATTGGTTGGCGGAGAAGAGGAGTGCGGAGGCGCAAGGACGAGGTAACGTAGAGGGCGCGGGAGGAATTGAATAACGGGCTTGAAGGAGAGAAGAAATGGGGCGAAACGCGAGTTTGGTGGTTTGGGGCGCGAAACATGATTATATACAAGTGCAGGGCATATGGTTTCGGATGCGATCATACCAGCACTAATGCACCGGATCCCATCAGAACTCCGCAGTTAAGCGTGCTTGGGCGAGAGTAGTACTAGGATGGGTGACCTCCTGGGAAGTCCTCGTGTTGCATCCCCCCTCTTTTTTGAACTGGTATTTGTCTAATCGTTTTGCCTCCCTGGCTTGATTTTTTTTTGGCTTGATGTTTTACTTACAAACCCGTGTCTGTTTATTCGCATTGATCGGGGCGTGGTGATTCTTCGGCCGTAAGAAAGAGAGCAAGATCCGGCGCGGTCGATTCGGAGAGGGCGGCGGGACGTTTCGGGGTCGTGGGCGCGTTTTCCGGACTCTGAACGGTGATTGGTTGGCGGAGAAGAGGAGTGCGGAGGCGCAAGGACGAGGTAACGTAGAGGGCGCGGGAGGAATTGAATAACGGGCTTGAAGGAGAGAAGAAATGGGGCGAAACGCGAGTTTGGTGGTTTGGGGCGCGAAACATGATTATATACAAGTGCAGGGCATATGGTTTCGGATGCGATCATACCAGCACTAATGCACCGGATCCCATCAGAACTCCGCTGTTAAGCGTGCTTGGGCGAGAGTAGTACTAGGATGGGTGACCTCCTGGGAAGTCCTCGTGTTGCATCCCCCTTCTTTTTTGAACTGGTATTTGTCTAATCGTTTTGCCTCCCTGGCTTGATTTTTTTTTGGCTTGATGTTTTACTTACAAACCCGTGTCTGTTTATTCGCATTGATCGGGGCGTGGTGATTCTTCGGCCGTAAGAAAGAGAGCAAGATCCGGCGCGGTCGATTCGGAGAGGGCGGCGGGACGTTTCGGGGTCGTGGGCGCGTTTTCCGGACTCTGAACGGTGATTGGTTGGCGGAGAAGAGGAGTGCGGAGGCGCAAGGACGAGGTAACGTAGAGGGCGCGGGAGGAATTGAATAACGGGCTTGAAGGAGAGAAGAAATGGGGCGAAACGCGAGTTTGGTGGTTTGGGGCGCGAAACATGATTATATACAAGTGCAGGGCATATGGTTTCGGATGCGATCATACCAGCACTAATGCACCGGATCCCATCAGAACTCCGCAGTTAAGCGTGCTTGGGCGAGAGTAGTACTAGGATGGGTGACCTCCTGGGAAGTCCTCGTGTTGCATCCCCCCTCTTTTTTGAACTGGTATTTGTCTAATCGTTTTGCCTCCCTGGCTTGATTTTTTTTTGGCTTGATGTTTTACTTACAAACCCGTGTCTGTTTATTCGCATTGATCGGGGCGTGGTGATTCTTCGGCCGTAAGAAAGAGAGCAAGATCCGGCGCGGTCGATTCGGAGAGGGCGGCGGGACGTTTCGGGGTCGTGGGCGCGTTTTCCGGACTCTGAACGGTGATTGGTTGGCGGAGAAGAGGAGTGCGGAGGCGCAAGGACGAGGTAACGTAGAGGGCGCGGGAGGAATTGAATAACGGGCTTGAAGGAGAGAAGAAATGGGGCGAAACGCGAGTTTGGTGGTTTGGGGCGCGAAACATGATTATATACAAGTGCAGGGCATATGGTTTCGGATGCGATCATACCAGCACTAATGCACCGGATCCCATCAGAACTCCGCAGTTAAGCGTGCTTGGGCGAGAGTAGTACTAGGATGGGTGACCTCCTGGGAAGTCCTCGTGTTGCATCCCCCCTCTTTTTTGAACTGGTATTTGTCTAATCGTTTTGCCTCCCTGGCTTGATTTTTTTTTGGCTTGATGTTTTACTTACAAACCCGTGTCTGTTTATTCGCATTGATCGGGGCGTGGTGATTCTTCGGCCGTAAGAAAGAGAGCAAGATCCGGCGCGGTCGATTCGGAGAGGGCGGCGGGACGTTTCGGGGTCGTGGGCGCGTTTTCCGGACTCTGAACGGTGATTGGTTGGCGGAGAAGAGGAGTGCGGAGGCGCAAGGACGAGGTAACGTAGAGGGCGCGGGAGGAATTGAATAACGGGCTTGAAGGAGAGAAGAAATGGGGCGAAACGCGAGTTTGGTGGTTTGGGGCGCGAAACATGATTATATACAAGTGCAGGGCATATGGTTTCGGATGCGATCATACCAGCACTAATGCACCGGATCCCATCAGAACTCCGCAGTTAAGCGTGCTTGGGCGAGAGTAGTACTAGGATGGGTGACCTCCTGGGAAGTCCTCGTGTTGCATCCCCCCTCTTTTTTGAACTGGTATTTGTCTAATCGTTTTGCCTCCCTGGCTTGATTTTTTTTTGGCTTGATGTTTTACTTACAAACCCGTGTCTGTTTATTCGCATTGATCGGGGCGTGGTGATTCTTCGGCCGTAAGAAAGAGAGCAAGATCCGGCGCGGTCGATTCGGAGAGGGCGGCGGGACGTTTCGGGGTCGTGGGCGCGTTTTCCGGACTCTGAACGGTGATTGGTTGGCGGAGAAGAGGAGTGCGGAGGCGCAAGGACGAGGTAACGTAGAGGGCGCGGGAGGAATTGAATAACGGGCTTGAAGGAGAGAAGAAATGGGGCGAAACGCGAGTTTGGTGGTTTGGGGCGCGAAACATGATTATATACAAGTGCAGGGCATATGGTTTCGGATGCGATCATACCAGCACTAATGCACCGGATCCCATCAGAACTCCGCAGTTAAGCGTGCTTGGGCGAGAGTAGTACTAGGATGGGTGACCTCCTGGGAAGTCCTCGTGTTGCATCCCCCCTCTTTTTTGAACTGGTATTTGTCTAATCGTTTTGCCTCCCTGGCTTGATTTTTTTTTGGCTTGATGTTTTACTTACAAACCCGTGTCTGTTTATTCGCATTGATCGGGGCGTGGTGATTCTTCGGCCGTAAGAAAGAGAGCAAGATCCGGCGCGGTCGATTCGGAGAGGGCGGCGGGACGTTTCGGGGTCGTGGGCGCGTTTTCCGGACTCTGAACGGTGATTGGTTGGCGGAGAAGAGGAGTGCGGAGGCGCAAGGACGAGGTAACGTAGAGGGCGCGGGAGGAATTGAATAACGGGCTTGAAGGAGAGAAGAAATGGGGCGAAACGCGAGTTTGGTGGTTTGGGGCGCGAAACATGATTATATACAAGTGCAGGGCATATGGTTTCGGATGCGATCATACCAGCACTAATGCACCGGATCCCATCAGAACTCCGCAGTTAAGCGTGCTTGGGCGAGAGTAGTACTAGGATGGGTGACCTCCTGGGAAGTCCTCGTGTTGCATCCCCCCTCTTTTTTGAACTGGTATTTGTCTAATCGTTTTGCCTCCCTGGCTTGATTTTTTTTTGGCTTGATGTTTTACTTACAAACCCGTGTCTGTTTATTCGCATTGATCGGGGCGTGGTGATTCTTCGGCCGTAAGAAAGAGAGCAAGATCCGGCGCGGTCGATTCGGAGAGGGCGGCGGGACGTTTCGGGGTCGTGGGCGCGTTTTCCGGACTCTGAACGGTGATTGGTTGGCGGAGAAGAGGAGTGCGGAGGCGCAAGGACGAGGTAACGTAGAGGGCGCGGGAGGAATTGAATAACGGGCTTGAAGGAGAGAAGAAATGGGGCGAAACGCGAGTTTGGTGGTTTGGGGCGCGAAACATGATTATATACAAGTGCAGGGCATATGGTTTCGGATGCGATCATACCAGCACTAATGCACCGGATCCCATCAGAACTCCGCAGTTAAGCGTGCTTGGGCGAGAGTAGTACTAGGATGGGTGACCTCCTGGGAAGTCCTCGTGTTGCATCCCCCCTCTTTTTTGAACTGGTATTTGTCTAATCGTTTTGCCTCCCTGGCTTGATTTTTTTTTGGCTTGATGTTTTACTTACAAACCCGTGTCTGTTTATTCGCATTGGTCGGGGCGTGGTGATTCTTCGGCCGTAAGAAAGAGAGCAAGATCCGGCGCGGTCGATTCGGAGAGGGCGGCGGGACGTTTCGGGGTCGTGGGCGCGTTTTCCGGACTCTGAACGGTGATTGGTTGGCGGAGAAGAGGAGTGCGGAGGCGCAAGGACGAGGTAACGTAGAGGGCGCGGGAGGAATTGAATAACGGGCTTGAAGGAGAGAAGAAATGGGGCGAAACGCGAGTTTGGTGGTTTGGGGCGCGAAACATGATTATATACAAGTGCAGGGCATATGGTTACGGATGCGATCATACCAGCACTAATGCACCGGATCCCATCAGAACTCCGCAGTTAAGCGTGCTTGGGCGAGAGTAGTACTAGGATGGGTGACCTCCTGGGAAGTCCTCGTGTTGCATCCCCCCTCTTTTTTGAACTGGTATTTGTCTAATCGTTTTGCCTCCCTGGCTTGATTTTTTTTTGGCTTGATGTTTTACTTACAAACCCGTGTCTGTTTATTCGCATTGATCGGGGCGTGGTGATTCTTCGGCCGTAAGAAAGAGAGCAAGATCCGGCGCGGTCGATTCGGAGAGGGCGGCGGGACGTTTCGGGGTCGTGGGCGCGTTTTCCGGACTCTGAACGGTGATTGGTTGGCGGAGAAGAGGAGTGCGGAGGCGCAAGGACGAGGTAACGTAGAGGGCGCGGGAGGAATTGAATAACGGGCTTGAAGGAGAGAAGAAATGGGGCGAAACGCGAGTTTGGTGGTTTGGGGCGCGAAACATGATTATATACAAGTGCAGGGCATATGGTTTCGGATGCGATCATACCAGCACTAATGCACCGGATCCCATCAGAACTCCGCAGTTAAGCGTGCTCGGGCGAGAGTAGTACTAGGATGGGTGACCTCCTGGGAAGTCCTCGTGTTGCATCCCCCCTCTTTTTTGAACTGGTATTTGTCTAATCGTTTTGCCTCCCTGGCTTGATTTTTTTTTGGCTTGATGTTTTACTTACAAACCCGTGTCTGTTTATTCGCATTGGTCGGGGCGTGGTGATTCTTCGGCCGTAAGAAAGAGAGCAAGATCCGGCGCGGTCGATTCGGAGAGGGCGGCGGGACGTTTCGGGGTCGTGGGCGCGTTTTCCGGACTCTGAACGGTGATTGGTTGGCGGAGAAGAGGAGTGCGGAGGCGCAAGGACGAGGTAACGTAGAGGGCGCGGGAGGAATTGAATAACGGGCTTGAAGGAGAGAAGAAATGGGGCGAAACGCGAGTTTGGTGGTTTGGGGCGCGAAACATGATTATATACAAGTGCAGGGCATATGGTTTCGGATGCGATCATACCAGCACTAATGCACCGGATCCCATCAGAACTCCGCAGTTAAGCGTGCTTGGGCGAGAGTAGTACTAGGATGGGTGACCTCCTGGGAAGTCCTCGTGTTGCATCCCCCCTCTTTTTTGAACTGGTATTTGTCTAATCGTTTTGCCTCCCTGGCTTGATTTTTTTTTGGCTTGATGTTTTACTTACAAACCCGTGTCTGTTTATTCGCATTGATCGGGGCGTGGTGATTCTTCGGCCGTAAGAAAGAGAGCAAGATCCGGCGCGGTCGATTCGGAGAGGGCGGCGGGACGTTTCGGGGTCGTGGGCGCGTTTTCCGGACTCTGAACGGTGATTGGTTGGCGGAGAAGAGGAGTGCGGAGGCGCAAGGACGAGGTAACGTAGAGGGCGCGGGAGGAATTGAATAACGGGCTTGAAGGAGAGAAGAAATGGGGCGAAACGCGAGTTTGGTGGTTTGGGGCGCGAAACATGATTATATACAAGTGCAGGGCATATGGTTTCGGATGCGATCATACCAGCACTAATGCACCGGATCCCATCAGAACTCCGCAGTTAAGCGTGCTTGGGCGAGAGTAGTACTAGGATGGGTGACCTCCTGGGAAGTCCTCGTGTTGCATCCCCCCTCTTTTTTGAACTGGTATTTGTCTAATCGTTTTGCCTCCCTGGCTTGATTTTTTTTTGGCTTGATGTTTTACTTACAAACCCGTGTCTGTTTATTCGCATTGGTCGGGGCGTGGTGATTCTTCGGCCGTAAGAAAGAGAGCAAGATCCGGCGCGGTCGATTCGGAGAGGGCGGCGGGACGTTTCGGGGTCGTGGGCGCGTTTTCCGGACTCTGAACGGTGATTGGTTGGCGGAGAAGAGGAGTGCGGAGGCGCAAGGACGAGGTAACGTAGAGGGCGCGGGAGGAATTGAATAACGGGCTTGAAGGAGAGAAGAAATGGGGCGAAACGCGAGTTTGGTGGTTTGGGGCGCGAAACATGATTATATACAAGTGCAGGGCATATGGTTTCGGATGCGATCATACCAGCACTAATGCACCGGATCCCATCAGAACTCCGCAGTTAAGCGTGCTTGGGCGAGAGTAGTACTAGGATGGGTGACCTCCTGGGAAGTCCTCGTGTTGCATCCCCCCTCTTTTTTGAACTGGTATTTGTCTAATCGTTTTGCCTCCCTGGCTTGATTTTTTTTTGGCTTGATGTTTTACTTACAAACCCGTGTCTGTTTATTCGCATTGATCGGGGCGTGGTGATTCTTCGGCCGTAAGAAAGAGAGCAAGATCCGGCGCGGTCGATTCGGAGAGGGCGGCGGGACGTTTCGGGGTCGTGGGCGCGTTTTCCGGACTCTGAACGGTGATTGGTTGGCGGAGAAGAGGAGTGCGGAGGCGCAAGGACGAGGTAACGTAGAGGGCGCGGGAGGAATTGAATAACGGGCTTGAAGGAGAGAAGAAATGGGGCGAAACGCGAGTTTGGTGGTTTGGGGCGCGAAACATGATTATATACAAGTGCAGGGCATATGGTTTCGGATGCGATCATACCAGCACTAATGCACCGGATCCCATCAGAACTCCGCAGTTAAGCGTGCTTGGGCGAGAGTAGTACTAGGATGGGTGACCTCCTGGGAAGTCCTCGTGTTGCATCCCCCCTCTTTTTTGAACTGGTATTTGTCTAATCGTTTTGCCTCCCTGGCTTGATTTTTTTTTGGCTTGATGTTTTACTTACAAACCCGTGTCTGTTTATTCGCATTGGTCGGGGCGTGGTGATTCTTCGGCCGTAAGAAAGAGAGCAAGATCCGGCGCGGTCGATTCGGAGAGGGCGGCGGGACGTTTCGGGGTCGTGGGCGCGTTTTCCGGACTCTGAACGGTGATTGGTTGGCGGAGAAGAGGAGTGCGGAGGCGCAAGGACGAGGTAACGTAGAGGGCGCGGGAGGAATTGAATAACGGGCTTGAAGGAGAGAAGAAATGGGGCGAAACGCGAGTTTGGTGGTTTGGGGCGCGAAACATGATTATATACAAGTGCAGGGCATATGGTTTCGGATGCGATCATACCAGCACTAATGCACCGGATCCCATCAGAACTCCGCAGTTAAGCGTGCTTGGGCGAGAGTAGTACTAGGATGGGTGACCTCCTGGGAAGTCCTCGTGTTGCATCCCCCCTCTTTTTTGAACTGGTATTTGTCTAATCGTTTTGCCTCCCTGGCTTGATTTTTTTTTGGCTTGATGTTTTACTTACAAACCCGTGTCTGTTTATTCGCATTGATCGGGGCGTGGTGATTCTTCGGCCGTAAGAAAGAGAGCAAGATCCGGCGCGGTCGATTCGGAGAGGGCGGCGGGACGTTTCGGGGTCGTGGGCGCGTTTTCCGGACTCTGAACGGTGATTGGTTGGCGGAGAAGAGGAGTGCGGAGGCGCAAGGACGAGGTAACGTAGAGGGCGCGGGAGGAATTGAATAACGGGCTTGAAGGAGAGAAGAAATGGGGCGAAACGCGAGTTTGGTGGTTTGGGGCGCGAAACATGATTATATACAAGTGCAGGGCATATGGTTTCGGATGCGATCATACCAGCACTAATGCACCGGATCCCATCAGAACTCCGCAGTTAAGCGTGCTTGGGCGAGAGTAGTACTAGGATGGGTGACCTCCTGGGAAGTCCTCGTGTTGCATCCCCCCTCTTTTTTGAACTGGTATTTGTCTAATCGTTTTGCCTCCCTGGCTTGATTTTTTTTTGGCTTGATGTTTTACTTACAAACCCGTGTCTGTTTATTCGCATTGGTCGGGGCGTGGTGATTCTTCGGCCGTAAGAAAGAGAGCAAGATCCGGCGCGGTCGATTCGGAGAGGGCGGCGGGACGTTTCGGGGTCGTGGGCGCGTTTTCCGGACTCTGAACGGTGATTGGTTGGCGGAGAAGAGGAGTGCGGAGGCGCAAGGACGAGGTAACGTAGAGGGCGCGGGAGGAATTGAATAACGGGCTTGAAGGAGAGAAGAAATGGGGCGAAACGCGAGTTTGGTGGTTTGGGGCGCGAAACATGATTATATACAAGTGCAGGGCATATGGTTTCGGATGCGATCATACCAGCACTAATGCACCGGATCCCATCAGAACTCCGCAGTTAAGCGTGCTTGGGCGAGAGTAGTACTAGGATGGGTGACCTCCTGGGAAGTCCTCGTGTTGCATCCCCCCTCTTTTTTGAACTGGTATTTGTCTAATCGTTTTGCCTCCCTGGCTTGATTTTTTTTTGGCTTGATGTTTTACTTACAAACCCGTGTCTGTTTATTCGCATTGATCGGGGCGTGGTGATTCTTCGGCCGTAAGAAAGAGAGCAAGATCCGGCGCGGTCGATTCGGAGAGGGCGGCGGGACGTTTCGGGGTCGTGGGCGCGTTTTCCGGACTCTGAACGGTGATTGGTTGGCGGAGAAGAGGAGTGCGGAGGCGCAAGGACGAGGTAACGTAGAGGGCGCGGGAGGAATTGAATAACGGGCTTGAAGGAGAGAAGAAATGGGGCGAAACGCGAGTTTGGTGGTTTGGGGCGCGAAACATGATTATATACAAGTGCAGGGCATATGGTTTCGGATGCGATCATACCAGCACTAATGCACCGGATCCCATCAGAACTCCGCAGTTAAGCGTGCTTGGGCGAGAGTAGTACTAGGATGGGTGACCTCCTGGGAAGTCCTCGTGTTGCATCCCCCCTCTTTTTTGAACTGGTATTTGTCTAATCGTTTTGCCTCCCTGGCTTGATTTTTTTTTGGCTTGATGTTTTACTTACAAACCCGTGTCTGTTTATTCGCATTGGTCGGGGCGTGGTGATTCTTCGGCCGTAAGAAAGAGAGCAAGATCCGGCGCGGTCGATTCGGAGAGGGCGGCGGGACGTTTCGGGGTCGTGGGCGCGTTTTCCGGACTCTGAACGGTGATTGGTTGGCGGAGAAGAGGAGTGCGGAGGCGCAAGGACGAGGTAACGTAGAGGGCGCGGGAGGAATTGAATAACGGGCTTGAAGGAGAGAAGAAATGGGGCGAAACGCGAGTTTGGTGGTTTGGGGCGCGAAACATGATTATATACAAGTGCAGGGCATATGGTTTCGGATGCGATCATACCAGCACTAATGCACCGGATCCCATCAGAACTCCGCAGTTAAGCGTGCTTGGGCGAGAGTAGTACTAGGATGGGTGACCTCCTGGGAAGTCCTCGTGTTGCATCCCCCCTCTTTTTTGAACTGGTATTTGTCTAATCGTTTTGCCTCCCTGGCTTGATTTTTTTTTGGCTTGATGTTTTACTTACAAACCCGTGTCTGTTTATTCGCATTGATCGGGGCGTGGTGATTCTTCGGCCGTAAGAAAGAGAGCAAGATCCGGCGCGGTCGATTCGGAGAGGGCGGCGGGACGTTTCGGGGTCGTGGGCGCGTTTTCCGGACTCTGAACGGTGATTGGTTGGCGGAGAAGAGGAGTGCGGAGGCGCAAGGACGAGGTAACGTAGAGGGCGCGGGAGGAATTGAATAACGGGCTTGAAGGAGAGAAGAAATGGGGCGAAACGCGAGTTTGGTGGTTTGGGGCGCGAAACATGATTATATACAAGTGCAGGGCATATGGTTTCGGATGCGATCATACCAGCACTAATGCACCGGATCCCATCAGAACTCCGCAGTTAAGCGTGCTTGGGCGAGAGTAGTACTAGGATGGGTGACCTCCTGGGAAGTCCTCGTGTTGCATCCCCCCTCTTTTTTGAACTGGTATTTGTCTAATCGTTTTGCCTCCCTGGCTTGATTTTTTTTTGGCTTGATGTTTTACTTACAAACCCGTGTCTGTTTATTCGCATTGATCGGGGCGTGGTGATTCTTCGGCCGTAAGAAAGAGAGCAAGATCCGGCGCGGTCGATTCGGAGAGGGCGGCGGGACGTTTCGGGGTCGTGGGCGCGTTTTCCGGACTCTGAACGGTGATTGGTTGGCGGAGAAGAGGAGTGCGGAGGCGCAAGGACGAGGTAACGTAGAGGGCGCGGGAGGAATTGAATAACGGGCTTGAAGGAGAGAAGAAATGGGGCGAAACGCGAGTTTGGTGGTTTGGGGCGCGAAACATGATTATATACAAGTGCAGGGCATATGGTTTCGGATGCGATCATACCAGCACTAATGCACCGGATCCCATCAGAACTCCGCAGTTAAGCGTGCTTGGGCGAGAGTAGTACTAGGATGGGTGACCTCCTGGGAAGTCCTCGTGTTGCATCCCCCCTCTTTTTTGAACTGGTATTTGTCTAATCGTTTTGCCTCCCTGGCTTGATTTTTTTTTGGCTTGATGTTTTACTTACAAACCCGTGTCTGTTTATTCGCATTGATCGGGGCGTGGTGATTCTTCGGCCGTAAGAAAGAGAGCAAGATCCGGCGCGGTCGATTCGGAGAGGGCGGCGGGACGTTTCGGGGTCGTGGGCGCGTTTTCCGGACTCTGAACGGTGATTGGTTGGCGGAGAAGAGGAGTGCGGAGGCGCAAGGACGAGGTAACGTAGAGGGCGCGGGAGGAATTGAATAACGGGCTTGAAGGAGAGAAGAAATGGGGCGAAACGCGAGTTTGGTGGTTTGGGGCGCGAAACATGATTATATACAAGTGCAGGGCATATGGTTTCGGATGCGATCATACCAGCACTAATGCACCGGATCCCATCAGAACTCCGCAGTTAAGCGTGCTTGGGCGAGAGTAGTACTAGGATGGGTGACCTCCTGGGAAGTCCTCGTGTTGCATCCCCCCTCTTTTTTGAACTGGTATTTGTCTAATCGTTTTGCCTCCCTGGCTTGATTTTTTTTTGGCTTGATGTTTTACTTACAAACCCGTGTCTGTTTATTCGCATTGATCGGGGCGTGGTGATTCTTCGGCCGTAAGAAAGAGAGCAAGATCCGGCGCGGTCGATTCGGAGAGGGCGGCGGGACGTTTCGGGGTCGTGGGCGCGTTTTCCGGACTCTGAACGGTGATTGGTTGGCGGAGAAGAGGAGTGCGGAGGCGCAAGGACGAGGTAACGTAGAGGGCGCGGGAGGAATTGAATAACGGGCTTGAAGGAGAGAAGAAATGGGGCGAAACGCGAGTTTGGTGGTTTGGGTCGCGAAACATGATTATATACAAGTGCAGGGCATATGGTTTCGGATGCGATCATACCAGCACTAATGCACCGGATCCCATCAGAACTCCGCAGTTAAGCGTGCTTGGGCGAGAGTAGTACTAGGATGGGTGACCTCCTGGGAAGTCCTCGTGTTGCATCCCCCCTCTTTTTTGAACTGGTATTTGTCTAATCGTTTTGCCTCCCTGGCTTGATTTTTTTTTGGCTTGATGTTTTACTTACAAACCCGTGTCTGTTTATTCGCATTGATCGGGGCGTGGTGATTCTTCGGCCGTAAGAAAGAGAGCAAGATCCGGCGCGGTCGATTCGGAGAGGGCGGCGGGACGTTTCGGGGTCGTGGGCGCGTTTTCCGGACTCTGAACGGTGATTGGTTGGCGGAGAAGAGGAGTGCGGAGGCGCAAGGACGAGGTAACGTAGAGGGCGCGGGAGGAATTGAATAACGGGCTTGAAGGAGAGAAGAAATGGGGCGAAACGCGAGTTTGGTGGTTTGGGGCGCGAAACATGATTATATACAAGTGCAGGGCATATGGTTTCGGATGCGATCATACCAGCACTAATGCACCGGATCCCATCAGAACTCCGCAGTTAAGCGTGCTTGGGCGAGAGTAGTACTAGGATGGGTGACCTCCTGGGAAGTCCTCGTGTTGCATCCCCCCTCTTTTTTGAACTGGTATTTGTCTAATCGTTTTGCCTCCCTGGCTTGATTTTTTTTTGGCTTGATGTTTTACTTACAAACCCGTGTCTGTTTATTCGCATTGATCGGGGCGTGGTGATTCTTCGGCCGTAAGAAAGAGAGCAAGATCCGGCGCGGTCGATTCGGAGAGGGCGGCGGGACGTTTCGGGGTCGTGGGCGCGTTTTCCGGACTCTGAACGGTGATTGGTTGGCGGAGAAGAGGAGTGCGGAGGCGCAAGGACGAGGTAACGTAGAGGGCGCGGGAGGAATTGAATAACGGGCTTGAAGGAGAGAAGAAATGGGGCGAAACGCGAGTTTGGTGGTTTGGGGCGCGAAACATGATTATATACAAGTGCAGGGCATATGGTTTCGGATGCGATCATACCAGCACTAATGCACCGGATCCCATCAGAACTCCGCAGTTAAGCGTGCTTGGGCGAGAGTAGTACTAGGATGGGTGACCTCCTGGGAAGTCCTCGTGTTGCATCCCCCCTCTTTTTTGAACTGGTATTTGTCTAATCGTTTTGCCTCCCTGGCTTGATTTTTTTTTGGCTTGATGTTTTACTTACAAACCCGTGTCTGTTTATTCGCATTGATCGGGGCGTGGTGATTCTTCGGCCGTAAGAAAGAGAGCAAGATCCGGCGCGGTCGATTCGGAGAGGGCGGCGGGACGTTTCGGGGTCGTGGGCGCGTTTTCCGGACTCTGAACGGTGATTGGTTGGCGGAGAAGAGGAGTGCGGAGGCGCAAGGACGAGGTAACGTAGAGGGCGCGGGAGGAATTGAATAACGGGCTTGAAGGAGAGAAGAAATGGGGCGAAACGCGAGTTTGGTGGTTTGGGGCGCGAAACATGATTATATACAAGTGCAGGGCATATGGTTTCGGATGCGATCATACCAGCACTAATGCACCGGATCCCATCAGAACTCCGCAGTTAAGCGTGCTTGGGCGAGAGTAGTACTAGGATGGGTGACCTCCTGGGAAGTCCTCGTGTTGCATCCCCCCTCTTTTTTGAACTGGTATTTGTCTAATCGTTTTGCCTCCCTGGCTTGATTTTTTTTTGGCTTGATGTTTTACTTACAAACCCGTGTCTGTTTATTCGCATTGATCGGGGCGTGGTGATTCTTCGGCCGTAAGAAAGAGAGCAAGATCCGGCGCGGTCGATTCGGAGAGGGCGGCGGGACGTTTCGGGGTCGTGGGCGCGTTTTCCGGACTCTGAACGGTGATTGGTTGGCGGAGAAGAGGAGTGCGGAGGCGCAAGGACGAGGTAACGTAGAGGGCGCGGGAGGAATTGAATAACGGGCTTGAAGGAGAGAAGAAATGGTGCGAAACGCGAGTTTGGTGGTTTGGGGCGCGAAACATGATTATATACAAGTGCAGGGCATATGGTTTCGGATGCGATCATACCAGCACTAATGCACCGGATCCCATCAGAACTCCGCAGTTAAGCGTGCTTGGGCGAGAGTAGTACTAGGATGGGTGACCTCCTGGGAAGTCCTCGTGTTGCATCCCCCCTCTTTTTTGAACTGGTATTTGTCTAATCGTTTTGCCTCCCTGGCTTGATTTTTTTTTGGCTTGATGTTTTACTTACAAACCCGTGTCTGTTTATTCGCATTGATCGGGGCGTGGTGATTCTTCGGCCGTAAGAAAGAGAGCAAGATCCGGCGCGGTCGATTCGGAGAGGGCGGCGGGACGTTTCGGGGTCGTGGGCGCGTTTTCCGGACTCTGAACGGTGATTGGTTGGCGGAGAAGAGGAGTGCGGAGGCGCAAGGACGAGGTAACGTAGAGGGCGCGGGAGGAATTGAATAACGGGCTTGAAGGAGAGAAGAAATGGGGCGAAACGCGAGTTTGGTGGTTTGGGGCGCGAAACATGATTATATACAAGTGCAGGGCATATGGTTTCGGATGCGATCATACCAGCACTAATGCACCGGATCCCATCAGAACTCCGCAGTTAAGCGTGCTTGGGCGAGAGTAGTACTAGGATGGGTGACCTCCTGGGAAGTCCTCGTGTTGCATCCCCCCTCTTTTTTGAACTGGTATTTGTCTAATCGTTTTGCCTCCCTGGCTTGATTTTTTTTTGGCTTGATGTTTTACTTACAAACCCGTGTCTGTTTATTCGCATTGATCGGGGCGTGGTGATTCTTCGGCCGTAAGAAAGAGAGCAAGATCCGGCGCGGTCGATTCGGAGAGGGCGGCGGGACGTTTCGGGGTCGTGGGCGCGTTTTCCGGACTCTGAACGGTGATTGGTTGGCGGAGAAGAGGAGTGCGGAGGCGCAAGGACGAGGTAACGTAGAGGGCGCGGGAGGAATTGAATAACGGGCTTGAAGGAGAGAAGAAATGGGGCGAAACGCGAGTTTGGTGGTTTGGGGCGCGAAACA
Organism: Geranium rotundifolium; assembly: GCA_963920655.1. Classification (NCBI taxonomy): domain Eukaryota; kingdom Viridiplantae; phylum Streptophyta; class Magnoliopsida; order Geraniales; family Geraniaceae; genus Geranium; species Geranium rotundifolium. The sequence goes on from OY987319.1 coordinate 29,207,969, forward strand.
TGATTATATACAAGTGCAGGGCATATGGTTTCGGATGCGATCATACCAGCACTAATGCACCGGATCCCATCAGAACTCCGCAGTTAAGCGTGCTTGGGCGAGAGTAGTACTAGGATGGGTGACCTCCTGGGAAGTCCTCGTGTTGCATCCCCCCTCTTTTTTGAACTGGTATTTGTCTAATCGTTTTGCCTCCCTGGCTTGATTTTTTTTTGGCTTGATGTTTTACTTACAAACCCGTGTCTGTTTATTCGCATTGATCGGGGCGTGGTGATTCTTCGGCCGTAAGAAAGAGAGCAAGATCCGGCGCGGTCGATTCGGAGAGGGCGGCGGGACGTTTCGGGGTCGTGGGCGCGTTTTCCGGACTCTGAACGGTGATTGGTTGGCGGAGAAGAGGAGTGCGGAGGCGCAAGGACGAGGTAACGTAGAGGGCGCGGGAGGAATTGAATAACGGGCTTGAAGGAGAGAAGAAATGGGGCGAAACGCGAGTTTGGTGGTTTGGGGCGCGAAACATGATTATATACAAGTGCAGGGCATATGGTTTCGGATGCGATCATACCAGCACTAATGCACCGGATCCCATCAGAACTCCGCAGTTAAGCGTGCTTGGGCGAGAGTAGTACTAGGATGGGTGACCTCCTGGGAAGTCCTCGTGTTGCATCCCCCCTCTTTTTTGAACTGGTATTTGTCTAATCGTTTTGCCTCCCTGGCTTGATTTTTTTTTGGCTTGATGTTTTACTTACAAACCCGTGTCTGTTTATTCGCATTGATCGGGGCGTGGTGATTCTTCGGCCGTAAGAAAGAGAGCAAGATCCGGCGCGGTCGATTCGGAGAGGGCGGCGGGACGTTTCGGGGTCGTGGGCGCGTTTTCCGGACTCTGAACGGTGATTGGTTGGCGGAGAAGAGGAGTGCGGAGGCGCAAGGACGAGGTAACGTAGAGGGCGCGGGAGGAATTGAATAACGGGCTTGAAGGAGAGAAGAAATGGGGCGAAACGCGAGTTTGGTGGTTTGGGGCGCGAAACATGATTATATACAAGTGCAGGGCATATGGTTTCGGATGCGATCATACCAGCACTAATGCACCGGATCCCATCAGAACTCCGCAGTTAAGCGTGCTTGGGCGAGAGTAGTACTAGGATGGGTGACCTCCTGGGAAGTCCTCGTGTTGCATCCCCCCTCTTTTTTGAACTGGTATTTGTCTAATCGTTTTGCCTCCCTGGCTTGATTTTTTTTTGGCTTGATGTTTTACTTACAAACCCGTGTCTGTTTATTCGCATTGATCGGGGCGTGGTGATTCTTCGGCCGTAAGAAAGAGAGCAAGATCCGGCGCGGTCGATTCGGAGAGGGCGGCGGGACGTTTCGGGGTCGTGGGCGCGTTTTCCGGACTCTGAACGGTGATTGGTTGGCGGAGAAGAGGAGTGCGGAGGCGCAAGGACGAGGTAACGTAGAGGGCGCGGGAGGAATTGAATAACGGGCTTGAAGGAGAGAAGAAATGGGGCGAAACGCGAGTTTGGTGGTTTGGGGCGCGAAACATGATTATATACAAGTGCAGGGCATATGGTTTCGGATGCGATCATACCAGCACTAATGCACCGGATCCCATCAGAACTCCGCAGTTAAGCGTGCTTGGGCGAGAGTAGTACTAGGATGGGTGACCTCCTGGGAAGTCCTCGTGTTGCATCCCCCCTCTTTTTTGAACTGGTATTTGTCTAATCGTTTTGCCTCCCTGGCTTGATTTTTTTTTGGCTTGATGTTTTACTTACAAACCCGTGTCTGTTTATTCGCATTGATCGGGGCGTGGTGATTCTTCGGCCGTAAGAAAGAGAGCAAGATCCGGCGCGGTCGATTCGGAGAGGGCGGCGGGACGTTTCGGGGTCGTGGGCGCGTTTTCCGGACTCTGAACGGTGATTGGTTGGCGGAGAAGAGGAGTGCGGAGGCGCAAGGACGAGGTAACGTAGAGGGCGCGGGAGGAATTGAATAACGGGCTTGAAGGAGAGAAGAAATGGGGCGAAACGCGAGTTTGGTGGTTTGGGGCGCGAAACATGATTATATACAAGTGCAGGGCATATGGTTTCGGATGCGATCATACCAGCACTAATGCACCGGATCCCATCAGAACTCCGCAGTTAAGCGTGCTTGGGCGAGAGTAGTACTAGGATGGGTGACCTCCTGGGAAGTCCTCGTGTTGCATCCCCCCTCTTTTTTGAACTGGTATTTGTCTAATCGTTTTGCCTCCCTGGCTTGATTTTTTTTTGGCTTGATGTTTTACTTACAAACCCGTGTCTGTTTATTCGCATTGATCGGGGCGTGGTGATTCTTCGGCCGTAAGAAAGAGAGCAAGATCCGGCGCGGTCGATTCGGAGAGGGCGGCGGGACGTTTCGGGGTCGTGGGCGCGTTTTCCGGACTCTGAACGGTGATTGGTTGGCGGAGAAGAGGAGTGCGGAGGCGCAAGGACGAGGTAACGTAGAGGGCGCGGGAGGAATTGAATAACGGGCTTGAAGGAGAGAAGAAATGGGGCGAAACGCGAGTTTGGTGGTTTGGGGCGCGAAACATGATTATATACAAGTGCAGGGCATATGGTTTCGGATGCGATCATACCAGCACTAATGCACCGGATCCCATCAGAACTCCGCAGTTAAGCGTGCTTGGGCGAGAGTAGTACTAGGATGGGTGACCTCCTGGGAAGTCCTCGTGTTGCATCCCCCCTCTTTTTTGAACTGGTATTTGTCTAATCGTTTTGCCTCCCTGGCTTGATTTTTTTTTGGCTTGATGTTTTACTTACAAACCCGTGTCTGTTTATTCGCATTGATCGGGGCGTGGTGATTCTTCGGCCGTAAGAAAGAGAGCAAGATCCGGCGCGGTCGATTCGGAGAGGGCGGCGGGACGTTTCGGGGTCGTGGGCGCGTTTTCCGGACTCTGAACGGTGATTGGTTGGCGGAGAAGAGGAGTGCGGAGGCGCAAGGACGAGGTAACGTAGAGGGCGCGGGAGGAATTGAATAACGGGCTTGAAGGAGAGAAGAAATGGGGCGAAACGCGAGTTTGGTGGTTTGGGGCGCGAAACATGATTATATACAAGTGCAGGGCATATGGTTTCGGATGCGATCATACCAGCACTAATGCACCGGATCCCATCAGAACTCCGCAGTTAAGCGTGCTTGGGCGAGAGTAGTACTAGGATGGGTGACCTCCTGGGAAGTCCTCGTGTTGCATCCCCCCTCTTTTTTGAACTGGTATTTGTCTAATCGTTTTGCCTCCCTGGCTTGATTTTTTTTTGGCTTGATGTTTTACTTACAAACCCGTGTCTGTTTATTCGCATTGATCGGGGCGTGGTGATTCTTCGGCCGTAAGAAAGAGAGCAAGATCCGGCGCGGTCGATTCGGAGAGGGCGGCGGGACGTTTCGGGGTCGTGGGCGCGTTTTCCGGACTCTGAACGGTGATTGGTTGGCGGAGAAGAGGAGTGCGGAGGCGCAAGGACGAGGTAACGTAGAGGGCGCGGGAGGAATTGAATAACGGGCTTGAAGGAGAGAAGAAATGGGGCGAAACGCGAGTTTGGTGGTTTGGGGCGCGAAACATGATTATATACAAGTGCAGGGCATATGGTTTCGGATGCGATCATACCAGCACTAATGCACCGGATCCCATCAGAACTCCGCAGTTAAGCGTGCTTGGGCGAGAGTAGTACTAGGATGGGTGACCTCCTGGGAAGTTCTCGTGTTGCATCCCCCCTCTTTTTTGAACTGGTATTTGTCTAATCGTTTTGCCTCCCTGGCTTGATTTTTTTTTGGCTTGATGTTTTACTTACAAACCCGTGTCTGTTTATTCGCATTGATCGGGGCGTGGTGATTCTTCGGCCGTAAGAAAGAGAGCAAGATCCGGCGCGGTCGATTCGGAGAGGGCGGCGGGACGTTTCGGGGTCGTGGGCGCGTTTTCCGGACTCTGAACGGTGATTGGTTGGCGGAGAAGAGGAGTGCGGAGGCGCAAGGACGAGGTAACGTAGAGGGCGCGGGAGGAATTGAATAACGGGCTTGAAGGAGAGAAGAAATGGGGCGAAACGCGAGTTTGGTGGTTTGGGGCGCGAAACATGATTATATACAAGTGCAGGGCATATGGTTTCGGATGCGATCATACCAGCACTAATGCACCGGATCCCATCAGAACTCCGCAGTTAAGCGTGCTTGGGCGAGAGTAGTACTAGGATGGGTGACCTCCTGGGAAGTCCTCGTGTTGCATCCCCCCTCTTTTTTGAACTGGTATTTGTCTAATCGTTTTGCCTCCCTGGCTTGATGTTTTACTTACAAACCCGTGTCTGTTTATTCGCATTGATCGGGGCGTGGTGATTCTTCGGCCGTAAGAAAGAGAGCAAGATCCGGCGCGGTCGATTCGGAGAGGGCGGCGGGACGTTTCGGGGTCGTGGGCGCGTTTTCCGGACTCTGAACGGTGATTGGTTGGCGGAGAAGAGGAGTGCGGAGGCGCAAGGACGAGGTAACGTAGAGGGCGCGGGAGGAATTGAATAACGGGCTTGAAGGAGAGAAGAAATGGGGCGAAACGCGAGTTTGGTGGTTTGGGGCGCGAAACATGATTATATACAAGTGCAGGGCATATGGTTTCGGATGCGATCATACCAGCACTAATGCACCGGATCCCATCAGAACTCCGCAGTTAAGCGTGCTTGGGCGAGAGTAGTACTAGGATGGGTGACCTCCTGGGAAGTCCTCGTGTTGCATCCCCCCTCTTTTTTGAACTGGTATTTGTCTAATCGTTTTGCCTCCCTGGCTTGATTTTTTTTTGGCTTGATGTTTTACTTACAAACCCGTGTCTGTTTATTCGCATTGATCGGGGCGTGGTGATTCTTCGGCCGTAAGAAAGAGAGCAAGATCCGGCGCGGTCGATTCGGAGAGGGCGGCGGGACGTTTCGGGGTCGTGGGCGCGTTTTCCGGACTCTGAACGGTGATTGGTTGGCGGAGAAGAGGAGTGCGGAGGCGCAAGGACGAGGTAACGTAGAGGGCGCGGGAGGAATTGAATAACGGGCTTGAAGGAGAGAAGAAATGGGGCGAAACGCGAGTTTGGTGGTTTGGGGCGCGAAACATGATTATATACAAGTGCAGGGCATATGGTTTCGGATGCGATCATACCAGCACTAATGCACCGGATCCCATCAGAACTCCGCAGTTAAGCGTGCTTGGGCGAGAGTAGTACTAGGATGGGTGACCTCCTGGGAAGTCCTCGTGTTGCATCCCCCCTCTTTTTTGAACTGGTATTTGTCTAATCGTTTTGCCTCCCTGGCTTGATTTTTTTTTGGCTTGATGTTTTACTTACAAACCCGTGTCTGTTTATTCGCATTGATCGGGGCGTGGTGATTCTTCGGCCGTAAGAAAGAGAGCAAGATCCGGCGCGGTCGATTCGGAGAGGGCGGCGGGACGTTTCGGGGTCGTGGGCGCGTTTTCCGGACTCTGAACGGTGATTGGTTGGCGGAGAAGAGGAGTGCGGAGGCGCAAGGACGAGGTAACGTAGAGGGCGCGGGAGGAATTGAATAACGGGCTTGAAGGAGAGAAGAAATGGGGCGAAACGCGAGTTTGGTGGTTTGGGGCGCGAAACATGATTATATACAAGTGCAGGGCATATGGTTTCGGATGCGATCATACCAGCACTAATGCACCGGATCCCATCAGAACTCCGCAGTTAAGCGTGCTTGGGCGAGAGTAGTACTAGGATGGGTGACCTCCTGGGAAGTCCTCGTGTTGCATCCCCCCTCTTTTTTGAACTGGTATTTGTCTAATCGTTTTGCCTCCCTGGCTTGATTTTTTTTTGGCTTGATGTTTTACTTACAAACCCGTGTCTGTTTATTCGCATTGATCGGGGCGTGGTGATTCTTCGGCCGTAAGAAAGAGAGCAAGATCCGGCGCGGTCGATTCGGAGAGGGCGGCGGGACGTTTCGGGGTCGTGGGCGCGTTTTCCGGACTCTGAACGGTGATTGGTTGGCGGAGAAGAGGAGTGCGGAGGCGCAAGGACGAGGTAACGTAGAGGGCGCGGGAGGAATTGAATAACGGGCTTGAAGGAGAGAAGAAATGGGGCGAAACGCGAGTTTGGTGGTTTGGGGCGCGAAACATGATTATATACAAGTGCAGGGCATATGGTTTCGGATGCGATCATACCAGCACTAATGCACCGGATCCCATCAGAACTCCGCAGTTAAGCGTGCTTGGGCGAGAGTAGTACTAGGATGGGTGACCTCCTGGGAAGTCCTCGTGTTGCATCCCCCCTCTTTTTTGAACTGGTATTTGTCTAATCGTTTTGCCTCCCTGGCTTGATTTTTTTTTGGCTTGATGTTTTACTTACAAACCCGTGTCTGTTTATTCGCATTGATCGGGGCGTGGTGATTCTTCGGCCGTAAGAAAGAGAGCAAGATCCGGCGCGGTCGATTCGGAGAGGGCGGCGGGACGTTTCGGGGTCGTGGGCGCGTTTTCCGGACTCTGAACGGTGATTGGTTGGCGGAGAAGAGGAGTGCGGAGGCGCAAGGACGAGGTAACGTAGAGGGCGCGGGAGGAATTGAATAACGGGCTTGAAGGAGAGAAGAAATGGGGCGAAACGCGAGTTTGGTGGTTTGGGGCGCGAAACATGATTATATACAAGTGCAGGGCATATGGTTTCGGATGCGATCATACCAGCACTAATGCACCGGATCCCATCAGAACTCCGCAGTTAAGCGTGCTTGGGCGAGAGTAGTACTAGGATGGGTGACCTCCTGGGAAGTCCTCGTGTTGCATCCCCCCTCTTTTTTGAACTGGTATTTGTCTAATCGTTTTGCCTCCCTGGCTTGATTTTTTTTTGGCTTGATGTTTTACTTACAAACCCGTGTCTGTTTATTCGCATTGATCGGGGCGTGGTGATTCTTCGGCCGTAAGAAAGAGAGCAAGATCCGGCGCGGTCGATTCGGAGAGGGCGGCGGGACGTTTCGGGGTCGTGGGCGCGTTTTCCGGACTCTGAACGGTGATTGGTTGGCGGAGAAGAGGAGTGCGGAGGCGCAAGGACGAGGTAACGTAGAGGGCGCGGGAGGAATTGAATAACGGGCTTGAAGGAGAGAAGAAATGGGGCGAAACGCGAGTTTGGTGGTTTGGGGCGCGAAACATGATTATATACAAGTGCAGGGCATATGGTTTCGGATGCGATCATACCAGCACTAATGCACCGGATCCCATCAGAACTCCGCAGTTAAGCGTGCTTGGGCGAGAGTAGTACTAGGATGGGTGACCTCCTGGGAAGTCCTCGTGTTGCATCCCCCCTCTTTTTTGAACTGGTATTTGTCTAATCGTTTTGCCTCCCTGGCTTGATTTTTTTTTGGCTTGATGTTTTACTTACAAACCCGTGTCTGTTTATTCGCATTGATCGGGGCGTGGTGATTCTTCGGCCGTAAGAAAGAGAGCAAGATCCGGCGCGGTCGATTCGGAGAGGGCGGCGGGACGTTTCGGGGTCGTGGGCGCGTTTTCCGGACTCTGAACGGTGATTGGTTGGCGGAGAAGAGGAGTGCGGAGGCGCAAGGACGAGGTAACGTAGAGGGCGCGGGAGGAATTGAATAACGGGCTTGAAGGAGAGAAGAAATGGGGCGAAACGCGAGTTTGGTGGTTTGGGGCGCGAAACATGATTATATACAAGTGCAGGGCATATGGTTTCGGATGCGATCATACCAGCACTAATGCACCGGATCCCATCAGAACTCCGCAGTTAAGCGTGCTTGGGCGAGAGTAGTACTAGGATGGGTGACCTCCTGGGAAGTCCTCGTGTTGCATCCCCCCTCTTTTTTGAACTGGTATTTGTCTAATCGTTTTGCCTCCCTGGCTTGATTTTTTTTTGGCTTGATGTTTTACTTACAAACCCGTGTCTGTTTATTCGCATTGATCGGGGCGTGGTGATTCTTCGGCCGTAAGAAAGAGAGCAAGATCCGGCGCGGTCGATTCGGAGAGGGCGGCGGGACGTTTCGGGGTCGTGGGCGCGTTTTCCGGACTCTGAACGGTGATTGGTTGGCGGAGAAGAGGAGTGCGGAGGCGCAAGGACGAGGTAACGTAGAGGGCGCGGGAGGAATTGAATAACGGGCTTGAAGGAGAGAAGAAATGGGGCGAAACGCGAGTTTGGTGGTTTGGGGCGCGAAACATGATTATATACAAGTGCAGGGCATATGGTTTCGGATGCGATCATACCAGCACTAATGCACCGGATCCCATCAGAACTCCGCAGTTAAGCGTGCTTGGGCGAGAGTAGTACTAGGATGGGTGACCTCCTGGGAAGTCCTCGTGTTGCATCCCCCCTCTTTTTTGAACTGGTATTTGTCTAATCGTTTTGCCTCCCTGGCTTGATTTTTTTTTGGCTTGATGTTTTACTTACAAACCCGTGTCTGTTTATTCGCATTGATCGGGGCGTGGTGATTCTTCGGCCGTAAGAAAGAGAGCAAGATCCGGCGCGGTCGATTCGGAGAGGGCGGCGGGACGTTTCGGGGTCGTGGGCGCGTTTTCCGGACTCTGAACGGTGATT
>OY987319.1:29216689-29298402 GCA_963920655.1 Geranium rotundifolium
CTTCTCTCCTTCAAGCCCGTTATTCAATTCCTCCCGCGCCCTCTACGTTACCTCGTCCTTGCGCCTCCGCACTCCTCTTCTCCGCCAACCAATCACCGTTCAGAGTCCGGAAAACGCGCCCACGACCCCGAAACGTCCCGCCGCCCTCTCCGAATCGACCGCGCCGGATCTTGCTCTCTTTCTTACGGCCGAAGAATCACCACGCCCCGATCAATGCGAATAAACAGACACGGGTTTGTAAGTAAAACATCAAGCCAAAAAAAAATCAAGCCAGGGAGGCAAAACGATTAGACAAATACCAGTTCAAAAAAGAGGGGGGATGCCCCAAACCACCAAACTCGCGTTTCGCCCCATTTCTTCTCTCCTTCAAGCCCGTTATTCAATTCCTCCCGCGCCCTCTACGTTACCTCGTCCTTGCGCCTCCGCACTCCTCTTCTCCGCCAACCAATCACCGTTCAGAGTCCGGAAAACGCGCCCACGACCCCGAAACGTCCCGCCGCCCTCTCCGAATCGACCGCGCCGGATCTTGCTCTCTTTCTTACGGCCGAAGAATCACCACGCCCCGATCAATGCGAATAAACAGACACGGGTTTGTAAGTAAAACATCAAGCCAAAAAAAAATCAAGCCAGGGAGGCAAAACGATTAGACAAATACCAGTTCAAAAAAGAGGGGGGATGCAACACGAGGACTTCCCAGGAGGTCACCCATCCTAGTACTACTCTCGCCCAAGCACGCTTAACTGCGGAGTTCTGATGGGATCCGGTGCATTAGTGCTGGTATGATCGCATCCGAAACCATATGCCCTGCACTTGTATATAATCATGTTTCGCGCCCCAAACCACCAAACTCGCGTTTCGCCCCATTTCTTCTCTCCTTCAAGCCCGTTATTCAATTCCTCCCGCGCCCTCTACGTTACCTCGTCCTTGCGCCTCCGCACTCCTCTTCTCCGCCAACCAATCACCGTTCAGAGTCCGGAAAACGCGCCCACGACCCCGAAACGTCCCGCCGCCCTCTCCGAATCGACCGCGCCGGATCTTGCTCTCTTTCTTACGGCCGAAGAATCACCACGCCCCGATCAATGCGAATAAACAGACACGGGTTTGTAAGTAAAACATCAAGCCAAAAAAAAATCAAGCCAGGGAGGCAAAACGATTAGACAAATACCAGTTCAAAAAAGAGGGGGGATGCCCCAAACCACCAAACTCGCGTTTCGCCCCATTTCTTCTCTCCTTCAAGCCCGTTATTCAATTCCTCCCGCGCCCTCTACGTTACCTCGTCCTTGCGCCTCCGCACTCCTCTTCTCCGCCAACCAATCACCGTTCAGAGTCCGGAAAACGCGCCCACGACCCCGAAACGTCCCGCCGCCCTCTCCGAATCGACCGCGCCGGATCTTGCTCTCTTTCTTACGGCCGAAGAATCACCACGCCCCGATCAATGCGAATAAACAGACACGGGTTTGTAAGTAAAACATCAAGCCAAAAAAAAATCAAGCCAGGGAGGCAAAACGATTAGACAAATACCAGTTCAAAAAAGAGGGGGGATGCAACACGAGGACTTCCCAGGAGGTCACCCATCCTAGTACTACTCTCGCCCAAGCACGCTTAACTGCGGAGTTCTGATGGGATCCGGTGCATTAGTGCTGGTATGATCGCATCCGAAACCATATGCCCTGCACTTGTATATAATCATGTTTCGCGCCCCAAACCACCAAACTCGCGTTTCGCCCCATTTCTTCTCTCCTTCAAGCCCGTTATTCAATTCCTCCCGCGCCCTCTACGTTACCTCGTCCTTGCGCCTCCGCACTCCTCTTCTCCGCCAACCAATCACCGTTCAGAGTCCGGAAAACGCGCCCACGACCCCGAAACGTCCCGCCGCCCTCTCCGAATCGACCGCGCCGGATCTTGCTCTCTTTCTTACGGCCGAAGAATCACCACGCCCCGATCAATGCGAATAAACAGACACGGGTTTGTAAGTAAAACATCAAGCCAAAAAAAAATCAAGCCAGGGAGGCAAAACGATTAGACAAATACCAGTTCAAAAAAGAGGGGGGATGCAACACGAGGACTTCCCAGGAGGTCACCCATCCTAGTACTACTCTCGCCCAAGCACGCTTAACTGCGGAGTTCTGATGGGATCCGGTGCATTAGTGCTGGTATGATCGCATCCGAAACCATATGCCCTGCACTTGTATATAATCATGTTTCGCGCCCCAAACCACCAAACTCGCGTTTCGCCCCATTTCTTCTCTCCTTCAAGCCCGTTATTCAATTCCTCCCGCGCCCTCTACGTTACCTCGTCCTTGCGCCTCCGCACTCCTCTTCTCCGCCAACCAATCACCGTTCAGAGTCCGGAAAACGCGCCCACGACCCCGAAACGTCCCGCCGCCCTCTCCGAATCGACCGCGCCGGATCTTGCTCTCTTTCTTACGGCCGAAGAATCACCACGCCCCGATCAATGCGAATAAACAGACACGGGTTTGTAAGTAAAACATCAAGCCAAAAAAAAATCAAGCCAGGGAGGCAAAACGATTAGACAAATACCAGTTCAAAAAAGAGGGGGGATGCCCCAAACCACCAAACTCGCGTTTCGCCCCATTTCTTCTCTCCTTCAAGCCCGTTATTCAATTCCTCCCGCGCCCTCTACGTTACCTCGTCCTTGCGCCTCCGCACTCCTCTTCTCCGCCAACCAATCACCGTTCAGAGTCCGGAAAACGCGCCCACGACCCCGAAACGTCCCGCCGCCCTCTCCGAATCGACCGCGCCGGATCTTGCTCTCTTTCTTACGGCCGAAGAATCACCACGCCCCGATCAATGCGAATAAACAGACACGGGTTTGTAAGTAAAACATCAAGCCAAAAAAAAATCAAGCCAGGGAGGCAAAACGATTAGACAAATACCAGTTCAAAAAAGAGGGGGGATGCAACACGAGGACTTCCCAGGAGGTCACCCATCCTAGTACTACTCTCGCCCAAGCACGCTTAACTGCGGAGTTCTGATGGGATCCGGTGCATTAGTGCTGGTATGATCGCATCCGAAACCATATGCCCTGCACTTGTATATAATCATGTTTCGCGCCCCAAACCACCAAACTCGCGTTTCGCCCCATTTCTTCTCTCCTTCAAGCCCGTTATTCAATTCCTCCCGCGCCCTCTACGTTACCTCGTCCTTGCGCCTCCGCACTCCTCTTCTCCGCCAACCAATCACCGTTCAGAGTCCGGAAAACGCGCCCACGACCCCGAAACGTCCCGCCGCCCTCTCCGAATCGACCGCGCCGGATCTTGCTCTCTTTCTTACGGCCGAAGAATCACCACGCCCCGATCAATGCGAATAAACAGACACGGGTTTGTAAGTAAAACATCAAGCCAAAAAAAAATCAAGCCAGGGAGGCAAAACGATTAGACAAATACCAGTTCAAAAAAGAGGGGGGATGCCCCAAACCACCAAACTCGCGTTTCGCCCCATTTCTTCTCTCCTTCAAGCCCGTTATTCAATTCCTCCCGCGCCCTCTACGTTACCTCGTCCTTGCGCCTCCGCACTCCTCTTCTCCGCCAACCAATCACCGTTCAGAGTCCGGAAAACGCGCCCACGACCCCGAAACGTCCCGCCGCCCTCTCCGAATCGACCGCGCCGGATCTTGCTCTCTTTCTTACGGCCGAAGAATCACCACGCCCCGATCAATGCGAATAAACAGACACGGGTTTGTAAGTAAAACATCAAGCCAAAAAAAAATCAAGCCAGGGAGGCAAAACGATTAGACAAATACCAGTTCAAAAAAGAGGGGGGATGCCCCAAACCACCAAACTCGCGTTTCGCCCCATTTCTTCTCTCCTTCAAGCCCGTTATTCAATTCCTCCCGCGCCCTCTACGTTACCTCGTCCTTGCGCCTCCGCACTCCTCTTCTCCGCCAACCAATCACCGTTCAGAGTCCGGAAAACGCGCCCACGACCCCGAAACGTCCCGCCGCCCTCTCCGAATCGACCGCGCCGGATCTTGCTCTCTTTCTTACGGCCGAAGAATCACCACGCCCCGATCAATGCGAATAAACAGACACGGGTTTGTAAGTAAAACATCAAGCCAAAAAAAAATCAAGCCAGGGAGGCAAAACGATTAGACAAATACCAGTTCAAAAAAGAGGGGGGATGCAACACGAGGACTTCCCAGGAGGTCACCCATCCTAGTACTACTCTCGCCCAAGCACGCTTAACTGCGGAGTTCTGATGGGATCCGGTGCATTAGTGCTGGTATGATCGCATCCGAAACCATATGCCCTGCACTTGTATATAATCATGTTTCGCGCCCCAAACCACCAAACTCGCGTTTCGCCCCATTTCTTCTCTCCTTCAAGCCCGTTATTCAATTCCTCCCGCGCCCTCTACGTTACCTCGTCCTTGCGCCTCCGCACTCCTCTTCTCCGCCAACCAATCACCGTTCAGAGTCCGGAAAACGCGCCCACGACCCCGAAACGTCCCGCCGCCCTCTCCGAATCGACCGCGCCGGATCTTGCTCTCTTTCTTACGGCCGAAGAATCACCACGCCCCGATCAATGCGAATAAACAGACACGGGTTTGTAAGTAAAACATCAAGCCAAAAAAAAATCAAGCCAGGGAGGCAAAACGATTAGACAAATACCAGTTCAAAAAAGAGGGGGGATGCCCCAAACCACCAAACTCGCGTTTCGCCCCATTTCTTCTCTCCTTCAAGCCCGTTATTCAATTCCTCCCGCGCCCTCTACGTTACCTCGTCCTTGCGCCTCCGCACTCCTCTTCTCCGCCAACCAATCACCGTTCAGAGTCCGGAAAACGCGCCCACGACCCCGAAACGTCCCGCCGCCCTCTCCGAATCGACCGCGCCGGATCTTGCTCTCTTTCTTACGGCCGAAGAATCACCACGCCCCGATCAATGCGAATAAACAGACACGGGTTTGTAAGTAAAACATCAAGCCAAAAAAAAATCAAGCCAGGGAGGCAAAACGATTAGACAAATACCAGTTCAAAAAAGAGGGGGGATGCAACACGAGGACTTCCCAGGAGGTCACCCATCCTAGTACTACTCTCGCCCAAGCACGCTTAACTGCGGAGTTCTGATGGGATCCGGTGCATTAGTGCTGGTATGATCGCATCCGAAACCATATGCCCTGCACTTGTATATAATCATGTTTCGCGCCCCAAACCACCAAACTCGCGTTTCGCCCCATTTCTTCTCTCCTTCAAGCCCGTTATTCAATTCCTCCCGCGCCCTCTACGTTACCTCGTCCTTGCGCCTCCGCACTCCTCTTCTCCGCCAACCAATCACCGTTCAGAGTCCGGAAAACGCGCCCACGACCCCGAAACGTCCCGCCGCCCTCTCCGAATCGACCGCGCCGGATCTTGCTCTCTTTCTTACGGCCGAAGAATCACCACGCCCCGATCAATGCGAATAAACAGACACGGGTTTGTAAGTAAAACATCAAGCCAAAAAAAAATCAAGCCAGGGAGGCAAAACGATTAGACAAATACCAGTTCAAAAAAGAGGGGGGATGCAACACGAGGACTTCCCAGGAGGTCACCCATCCTAGTACTACTCTCGCCCAAGCACGCTTAACTGCGGAGTTCTGATGGGATCCGGTGCATTAGTGCTGGTATGATCGCATCCGAAACCATATGCCCTGCACTTGTATATAATCATGTTTCGCGCCCCAAACCACCAAACTCGCGTTTCGCCCCATTTCTTCTCTCCTTCAAGCCCGTTATTCAATTCCTCCCGCGCCCTCTACGTTACCTCGTCCTTGCGCCTCCGCACTCCTCTTCTCCGCCAACCAATCACCGTTCAGAGTCCGGAAAACGCGCCCACGACCCCGAAACGTCCCGCCGCCCTCTCCGAATCGACCGCGCCGGATCTTGCTCTCTTTCTTACGGCCGAAGAATCACCACGCCCCGATCAATGCGAATAAACAGACACGGGTTTGTAAGTAAAACATCAAGCCAAAAAAAAATCAAGCCAGGGAGGCAAAACGATTAGACAAATACCAGTTCAAAAAAGAGGGGGGATGCCCCAAACCACCAAACTCGCGTTTCGCCCCATTTCTTCTCTCCTTCAAGCCCGTTATTCAATTCCTCCCGCGCCCTCTACGTTACCTCGTCCTTGCGCCTCCGCACTCCTCTTCTCCGCCAACCAATCACCGTTCAGAGTCCGGAAAACGCGCCCACGACCCCGAAACGTCCCGCCGCCCTCTCCGAATCGACCGCGCCGGATCTTGCTCTCTTTCTTACGGCCGAAGAATCACCACGCCCCGATCAATGCGAATAAACAGACACGGGTTTGTAAGTAAAACATCAAGCCAAAAAAAAATCAAGCCAGGGAGGCAAAACGATTAGACAAATACCAGTTCAAAAAAGAGGGGGGATGCAACACGAGGACTTCCCAGGAGGTCACCCATCCTAGTACTACTCTCGCCCAAGCACGCTTAACTGCGGAGTTCTGATGGGATCCGGTGCATTAGTGCTGGTATGATCGCATCCGAAACCATATGCCCTGCACTTGTATATAATCATGTTTCGCGCCCCAAACCACCAAACTCGCGTTTCGCCCCATTTCTTCTCTCCTTCAAGCCCGTTATTCAATTCCTCCCGCGCCCTCTACGTTACCTCGTCCTTGCGCCTCCGCACTCCTCTTCTCCGCCAACCAATCACCGTTCAGAGTCCGGAAAACGCGCCCACGACCCCGAAACGTCCCGCCGCCCTCTCCGAATCGACCGCGCCGGATCTTGCTCTCTTTCTTACGGCCGAAGAATCACCACGCCCCGATCAATGCGAATAAACAGACACGGGTTTGTAAGTAAAACATCAAGCCAAAAAAAAATCAAGCCAGGGAGGCAAAACGATTAGACAAATACCAGTTCAAAAAAGAGGGGGGATGCCCCAAACCACCAAACTCGCGTTTCGCCCCATTTCTTCTCTCCTTCAAGCCCGTTATTCAATTCCTCCCGCGCCCTCTACGTTACCTCGTCCTTGCGCCTCCGCACTCCTCTTCTCCGCCAACCAATCACCGTTCAGAGTCCGGAAAACGCGCCCACGACCCCGAAACGTCCCGCCGCCCTCTCCGAATCGACCGCGCCGGATCTTGCTCTCTTTCTTACGGCCGAAGAATCACCACGCCCCGATCAATGCGAATAAACAGACACGGGTTTGTAAGTAAAACATCAAGCCAAAAAAAAATCAAGCCAGGGAGGCAAAACGATTAGACAAATACCAGTTCAAAAAAGAGGGGGGATGCAACACGAGGACTTCCCAGGAGGTCACCCATCCTAGTACTACTCTCGCCCAAGCACGCTTAACTGCGGAGTTCTGATGGGATCCGGTGCATTAGTGCTGGTATGATCGCATCCGAAACCATATGCCCTGCACTTGTATATAATCATGTTTCGCGCCCCAAACCACCAAACTCGCGTTTCGCCCCATTTCTTCTCTCCTTCAAGCCCGTTATTCAATTCCTCCCGCGCCCTCTACGTTACCTCGTCCTTGCGCCTCCGCACTCCTCTTCTCCGCCAACCAATCACCGTTCAGAGTCCGGAAAACGCGCCCACGACCCCGAAACGTCCCGCCGCCCTCTCCGAATCGACCGCGCCGGATCTTGCTCTCTTTCTTACGGCCGAAGAATCACCACGCCCCGATCAATGCGAATAAACAGACACGGGTTTGTAAGTAAAACATCAAGCCAAAAAAAAATCAAGCCAGGGAGGCAAAACGATTAGACAAATACCAGTTCAAAAAAGAGGGGGGATGCAACACGAGGACTTCCCAGGAGGTCACCCATCCTAGTACTACTCTCGCCCAAGCACGCTTAACTGCGGAGTTCTGATGGGATCCGGTGCATTAGTGCTGGTATGATCGCATCCGAAACCATATGCCCTGCACTTGTATATAATCATGTTTCGCGCCCCAAACCACCAAACTCGCGTTTCGCCCCATTTCTTCTCTCCTTCAAGCCCGTTATTCAATTCCTCCCGCGCCCTCTACGTTACCTCGTCCTTGCGCCTCCGCACTCCTCTTCTCCGCCAACCAATCACCGTTCAGAGTCCGGAAAACGCGCCCACGACCCCGAAACGTCCCGCCGCCCTCTCCGAATCGACCGCGCCGGATCTTGCTCTCTTTCTTACGGCCGAAGAATCACCACGCCCCGATCAATGCGAATAAACAGACACGGGTTTGTAAGTAAAACATCAAGCCAAAAAAAAATCAAGCCAGGGAGGCAAAACGATTAGACAAATACCAGTTCAAAAAAGAGGGGGGATGCAACACGAGGACTTCCCAGGAGGTCACCCATCCTAGTACTACTCTCGCCCAAGCACGCTTAACTGCGGAGTTCTGATGGGATCCGGTGCATTAGTGCTGGTATGATCGCATCCGAAACCATATGCCCTGCACTTGTATATAATCATGTTTCGCGCCCCAAACCACCAAACTCGCGTTTCGCCCCATTTCTTCTCTCCTTCAAGCCCGTTATTCAATTCCTCCCGCGCCCTCTACGTTACCTCGTCCTTGCGCCTCCGCACTCCTCTTCTCCGCCAACCAATCACCGTTCAGAGTCCGGAAAACGCGCCCACGACCCCGAAACGTCCCGCCGCCCTCTCCGAATCGACCGCGCCGGATCTTGCTCTCTTTCTTACGGCCGAAGAATCACCACGCCCCGATCAATGCGAATAAACAGACACGGGTTTGTAAGTAAAACATCAAGCCAAAAAAAAATCAAGCCAGGGAGGCAAAACGATTAGACAAATACCAGTTCAAAAAAGAGGGGGGATGCAACACGAGGACTTCCCAGGAGGTCACCCATCCTAGTACTACTCTCGCCCAAGCACGCTTAACTGCGGAGTTCTGATGGGATCCGGTGCATTAGTGCTGGTATGATCGCATCCGAAACCATATGCCCTGCACTTGTATATAATCATGTTTCGCGCCCCAAACCACCAAACTCGCGTTTCGCCCCATTTCTTCTCTCCTTCAAGCCCGTTATTCAATTCCTCCCGCGCCCTCTACGTTACCTCGTCCTTGCGCCTCCGCACTCCTCTTCTCCGCCAACCAATCACCGTTCAGAGTCCGGAAAACGCGCCCACGACCCCGAAACGTCCCGCCGCCCTCTCCGAATCGACCGCGCCGGATCTTGCTCTCTTTCTTACGGCCGAAGAATCACCACGCCCCGATCAATGCGAATAAACAGACACGGGTTTGTAAGTAAAACATCAAGCCAAAAAAAAATCAAGCCAGGGAGGCAAAACGATTAGACAAATACCAGTTCAAAAAAGAGGGGGGATGCAACACGAGGACTTCCCAGGAGGTCACCCATCCTAGTACTACTCTCGCCCAAGCACGCTTAACTGCGGAGTTCTGATGGGATCCGGTGCATTAGTGCTGGTATGATCGCATCCGAAACCATATGCCCTGCACTTGTATATAATCATGTTTCGCGCCCCAAACCACCAAACTCGCGTTTCGCCCCATTTCTTCTCTCCTTCAAGCCCGTTATTCAATTCCTCCCGCGCCCTCTACGTTACCTCGTCCTTGCGCCTCCGCACTCCTCTTCTCCGCCAACCAATCACCGTTCAGAGTCCGGAAAACGCGCCCACGACCCCGAAACGTCCCGCCGCCCTCTCCGAATCGACCGCGCCGGATCTTGCTCTCTTTCTTACGGCCGAAGAATCACCACGCCCCGATCAATGCGAATAAACAGACACGGGTTTGTAAGTAAAACATCAAGCCAAAAAAAAATCAAGCCAGGGAGGCAAAACGATTAGACAAATACCAGTTCAAAAAAGAGGGGGGATGCAACACGAGGACTTCCCAGGAGGTCACCCATCCTAGTACTACTCTCGCCCAAGCACGCTTAACTGCGGAGTTCTGATGGGATCCGGTGCATTAGTGCTGGTATGATCGCATCCGAAACCATATGCCCTGCACTTGTATATAATCATGTTTCGCGCCCCAAACCACCAAACTCGCGTTTCGCCCCATTTCTTCTCTCCTTCAAGCCCGTTATTCAATTCCTCCCGCGCCCTCTACGTTACCTCGTCCTTGCGCCTCCGCACTCCTCTTCTCCGCCAACCAATCACCGTTCAGAGTCCGGAAAACGCGCCCACGACCCCGAAACGTCCCGCCGCCCTCTCCGAATCGACCGCGCCGGATCTTGCTCTCTTTCTTACGGCCGAAGAATCACCACGCCCCGATCAATGCGAATAAACAGACACGGGTTTGTAAGTAAAACATCAAGCCAAAAAAAAATCAAGCCAGGGAGGCAAAACGATTAGACAAATACCAGTTCAAAAAAGAGGGGGGATGCAACACGAGGACTTCCCAGGAGGTCACCCATCCTAGTACTACTCTCGCCCAAGCACGCTTAACTGCGGAGTTCTGATGGGATCCGGTGCATTAGTGCTGGTATGATCGCATCCGAAACCATATGCCCTGCACTTGTATATAATCATGTTTCGCGCCCCAAACCACCAAACTCGCGTTTCGCCCCATTTCTTCTCTCCTTCAAGCCCGTTATTCAATTCCTCCCGCGCCCTCTACGTTACCTCGTCCTTGCGCCTCCGCACTCCTCTTCTCCGCCAACCAATCACCGTTCAGAGTCCGGAAAACGCGCCCACGACCCCGAAACGTCCCGCCGCCCTCTCCGAATCGACCGCGCCGGATCTTGCTCTCTTTCTTACGGCCGAAGAATCACCACGCCCCGATCAATGCGAATAAACAGACACGGGTTTGTAAGTAAAACATCAAGCCAAAAAAAAATCAAGCCAGGGAGGCAAAACGATTAGACAAATACCAGTTCAAAAAAGAGGGGGGATGCCCCAAACCACCAAACTCGCGTTTCGCCCCATTTCTTCTCTCCTTCAAGCCCGTTATTCAATTCCTCCCGCGCCCTCTACGTTACCTCGTCCTTGCGCCTCCGCACTCCTCTTCTCCGCCAACCAATCACCGTTCAGAGTCCGGAAAACGCGCCCACGACCCCGAAACGTCCCGCCGCCCTCTCCGAATCGACCGCGCCGGATCTTGCTCTCTTTCTTACGGCCGAAGAATCACCACGCCCCGATCAATGCGAATAAACAGACACGGGTTTGTAAGTAAAACATCAAGCCAAAAAAAAATCAAGCCAGGGAGGCAAAACGATTAGACAAATACCAGTTCAAAAAAGAGGGGGGATGCAACACGAGGACTTCCCAGGAGGTCACCCATCCTAGTACTACTCTCGCCCAAGCACGCTTAACTGCGGAGTTCTGATGGGATCCGGTGCATTAGTGCTGGTATGATCGCATCCGAAACCATATGCCCTGCACTTGTATATAATCATGTTTCGCGCCCCAAACCACCAAACTCGCGTTTCGCCCCATTTCTTCTCTCCTTCAAGCCCGTTATTCAATTCCTCCCGCGCCCTCTACGTTACCTCGTCCTTGCGCCTCCGCACTCCTCTTCTCCGCCAACCAATCACCGTTCAGAGTCCGGAAAACGCGCCCACGACCCCGAAACGTCCCGCCGCCCTCTCCGAATCGACCGCGCCGGATCTTGCTCTCTTTCTTACGGCCGAAGAATCACCACGCCCCGATCAATGCGAATAAACAGACACGGGTTTGTAAGTAAAACATCAAGCCAAAAAAAAATCAAGCCAGGGAGGCAAAACGATTAGACAAATACCAGTTCAAAAAAGAGGGGGGATGCCCCAAACCACCAAACTCGCGTTTCGCCCCATTTCTTCTCTCCTTCAAGCCCGTTATTCAATTCCTCCCGCGCCCTCTACGTTACCTCGTCCTTGCGCCTCCGCACTCCTCTTCTCCGCCAACCAATCACCGTTCAGAGTCCGGAAAACGCGCCCACGACCCCGAAACGTCCCGCCGCCCTCTCCGAATCGACCGCGCCGGATCTTGCTCTCTTTCTTACGGCCGAAGAATCACCACGCCCCGATCAATGCGAATAAACAGACACGGGTTTGTAAGTAAAACATCAAGCCAAAAAAAAATCAAGCCAGGGAGGCAAAACGATTAGACAAATACCAGTTCAAAAAAGAGGGGGGATGCAACACGAGGACTTCCCAGGAGGTCACCCATCCTAGTACTACTCTCGCCCAAGCACGCTTAACTGCGGAGTTCTGATGGGATCCGGTGCATTAGTGCTGGTATGATCGCATCCGAAACCATATGCCCTGCACTTGTATATAATCATGTTTCGCGCCCCAAACCACCAAACTCGCGTTTCGCCCCATTTCTTCTCTCCTTCAAGCCCGTTATTCAATTCCTCCCGCGCCCTCTACGTTACCTCGTCCTTGCGCCTCCGCACTCCTCTTCTCCGCCAACCAATCACCGTTCAGAGTCCGGAAAACGCGCCCACGACCCCGAAACGTCCCGCCGCCCTCTCCGAATCGACCGCGCCGGATCTTGCTCTCTTTCTTACGGCCGAAGAATCACCACGCCCCGATCAATGCGAATAAACAGACACGGGTTTGTAAGTAAAACATCAAGCCAAAAAAAAATCAAGCCAGGGAGGCAAAACGATTAGACAAATACCAGTTCAAAAAAGAGGGGGGATGCAACACGAGGACTTCCCAGGAGGTCACCCATCCTAGTACTACTCTCGCCCAAGCACGCTTAACTGCGGAGTTCTGATGGGATCCGGTGCATTAGTGCTGGTATGATCGCATCCGAAACCATATGCCCTGCACTTGTATATAATCATGTTTCGCGCCCCAAACCACCAAACTCGCGTTTCGCCCCATTTCTTCTCTCCTTCAAGCCCGTTATTCAATTCCTCCCGCGCCCTCTACGTTACCTCGTCCTTGCGCCTCCGCACTCCTCTTCTCCGCCAACCAATCACCGTTCAGAGTCCGGAAAACGCGCCCACGACCCCGAAACGTCCCGCCGCCCTCTCCGAATCGACCGCGCCGGATCTTGCTCTCTTTCTTACGGCCGAAGAATCACCACGCCCCGATCAATGCGAATAAACAGACACGGGTTTGTAAGTAAAACATCAAGCCAAAAAAAAATCAAGCCAGGGAGGCAAAACGATTAGACAAATACCAGTTCAAAAAAGAGGGGGGATGCCCCAAACCACCAAACTCGCGTTTCGCCCCATTTCTTCTCTCCTTCAAGCCCGTTATTCAATTCCTCCCGCGCCCTCTACGTTACCTCGTCCTTGCGCCTCCGCACTCCTCTTCTCCGCCAACCAATCACCGTTCAGAGTCCGGAAAACGCGCCCACGACCCCGAAACGTCCCGCTGCCCTCTCCGAATCGACCGCGCCGGATCTTGCTCTCTTTCTTACGGCCGAAGAATCACCACGCCCCGATCAATGCGAATAAACAGACACGGGTTTGTAAGTAAAACATCAAGCCAAAAAAAAATCAAGCCAGGGAGGCAAAACGATTAGACAAATACCAGTTCAAAAAAGAGGGGGGATGCCCCAAACCACCAAACTCGCGTTTCGCCCCATTTCTTCTCTCCTTCAAGCCCGTTATTCAATTCCTCCCGCGCCCTCTACGTTACCTCGTCCTTGCGCCTCCGCACTCCTCTTCTCCGCCAACCAATCACCGTTCAGAGTCCGGAAAACGCGCCCACGACCCCGAAACGTCCCGCCGCCCTCTCCGAATCGACCGCGCCGGATCTTGCTCTCTTTCTTACGGCCGAAGAATCACCACGCCCCGATCAATGCGAATAAACAGACACGGGTTTGTAAGTAAAACATCAAGCCAAAAAAAAATCAAGCCAGGGAGGCAAAACGATTAGACAAATACCAGTTCAAAAAAGAGGGGGGATGCAACACGAGGACTTCCCAGGAGGTCACCCATCCTAGTACTACTCTCGCCCAAGCACGCTTAACTGCGGAGTTCTGATGGGATCCGGTGCATTAGTGCTGGTATGATCGCATCCGAAACCATATGCCCTGCACTTGTATATAATCATGTTTCGCGCCCCAAACCACCAAACTCGCGTTTCGCCCCATTTCTTCTCTCCTTCAAGCCCGTTATTCAATTCCTCCCGCGCCCTCTACGTTACCTCGTCCTTGCGCCTCCGCACTCCTCTTCTCCGCCAACCAATCACCGTTCAGAGTCCGGAAAACGCGCCCACGACCCCGAAACGTCCCGCCGCCCTCTCCGAATCGACCGCGCCGGATCTTGCTCTCTTTCTTACGGCCGAAGAATCACCACGCCCCGATCAATGCGAATAAACAGACACGGGTTTGTAAGTAAAACATCAAGCCAAAAAAAAATCAAGCCAGGGAGGCAAAACGATTAGACAAATACCAGTTCAAAAAAGAGGGGGGATGCAACACGAGGACTTCCCAGGAGGTCACCCATCCTAGTACTACTCTCGCCCAAGCACGCTTAACTGCGGAGTTCTGATGGGATCCGGTGCATTAGTGCTGGTATGATCGCATCCGAAACCATATGCCCTGCACTTGTATATAATCATGTTTCGCGCCCCAAACCACCAAACTCGCGTTTCGCCCCATTTCTTCTCTCCTTCAAGCCCGTTATTCAATTCCTCCCGCGCCCTCTACGTTACCTCGTCCTTGCGCCTCCGCACTCCTCTTCTCCGCCAACCAATCACCGTTCAGAGTCCGGAAAACGCGCCCACGACCCCGAAACGTCCCGCCGCCCTCTCCGAATCGACCGCGCCGGATCTTGCTCTCTTTCTTACGGCCGAAGAATCACCACGCCCCGATCAATGCGAATAAACAGACACGGGTTTGTAAGTAAAACATCAAGCCAAAAAAAAATCAAGCCAGGGAGGCAAAACGATTAGACAAATACCAGTTCAAAAAAGAGGGGGGATGCCCCAAACCACCAAACTCGCGTTTCGCCCCATTTCTTCTCTCCTTCAAGCCCGTTATTCAATTCCTCCCGCGCCCTCTACGTTACCTCGTCCTTGCGCCTCCGCACTCCTCTTCTCCGCCAACCAATCACCGTTCAGAGTCCGGAAAACGCGCCCACGACCCCGAAACGTCCCGCCGCCCTCTCCGAATCGACCGCGCCGGATCTTGCTCTCTTTCTTACGGCCGAAGAATCACCACGCCCCGATCAATGCGAATAAACAGACACGGGTTTGTAAGTAAAACATCAAGCCAAAAAAAAATCAAGCCAGGGAGGCAAAACGATTAGACAAATACCAGTTCAAAAAAGAGGGGGGATGCAACACGAGGACTTCCCAGGAGGTCACCCATCCTAGTACTACTCTCGCCCAAGCACGCTTAACTGCGGAGTTCTGATGGGATCCGGTGCATTAGTGCTGGTATGATCGCATCCGAAACCATATGCCCTGCACTTGTATATAATCATGTTTCGCGCCCCAAACCACCAAACTCGCGTTTCGCCCCATTTCTTCTCTCCTTCAAGCCCGTTATTCAATTCCTCCCGCGCCCTCTACGTTACCTCGTCCTTGCGCCTCCGCACTCCTCTTCTCCGCCAACCAATCACCGTTCAGAGTCCGGAAAACGCGCCCACGACCCCGAAACGTCCCGCCGCCCTCTCCGAATCGACCGCGCCGGATCTTGCTCTCTTTCTTACGGCCGAAGAATCACCACGCCCCGATCAATGCGAATAAACAGACACGGGTTTGTAAGTAAAACATCAAGCCAAAAAAAAATCAAGCCAGGGAGGCAAAACGATTAGACAAATACCAGTTCAAAAAAGAGGGGGGATGCCCCAAACCACCAAACTCGCGTTTCGCCCCATTTCTTCTCTCCTTCAAGCCCGTTATTCAATTCCTCCCGCGCCCTCTACGTTACCTCGTCCTTGCGCCTCCGCACTCCTCTTCTCCGCCAACCAATCACCGTTCAGAGTCCGGAAAACGCGCCCACGACCCCGAAACGTCCCGCCGCCCTCTCCGAATCGACCGCGCCGGATCTTGCTCTCTTTCTTACGGCCGAAGAATCACCACGCCCCGATCAATGCGAATAAACAGACACGGGTTTGTAAGTAAAACATCAAGCCAAAAAAAAATCAAGCCAGGGAGGCAAAACGATTAGACAAATACCAGTTCAAAAAAGAGGGGGGATGCAACACGAGGACTTCCCAGGAGGTCACCCATCCTAGTACTACTCTCGCCCAAGCACGCTTAACTGCGGAGTTCTGATGGGATCCGGTGCATTAGTGCTGGTATGATCGCATCCGAAACCATATGCCCTGCACTTGTATATAATCATGTTTCGCGCCCCAAACCACCAAACTCGCGTTTCGCCCCATTTCTTCTCTCCTTCAAGCCCGTTATTCAATTCCTCCCGCGCCCTCTACGTTACCTCGTCCTTGCGCCTCCGCACTCCTCTTCTCCGCCAACCAATCACCGTTCAGAGTCCGGAAAACGCGCCCACGACCCCGAAACGTCCCGCCGCCCTCTCCGAATCGACCGCGCCGGATCTTGCTCTCTTTCTTACGGCCGAAGAATCACCACGCCCCGATCAATGCGAATAAACAGACACGGGTTTGTAAGTAAAACATCAAGCCAAAAAAAAATCAAGCCAGGGAGGCAAAACGATTAGACAAATACCAGTTCAAAAAAGAGGGGGGATGCAACACGAGGACTTCCCAGGAGGTCACCCATCCTAGTACTACTCTCGCCCAAGCACGCTTAACTGCGGAGTTCTGATGGGATCCGGTGCATTAGTGCTGGTATGATCGCATCCGAAACCATATGCCCTGCACTTGTATATAATCATGTTTCGCGCCCCAAACCACCAAACTCGCGTTTCGCCCCATTTCTTCTCTCCTTCAAGCCCGTTATTCAATTCCTCCCGCGCCCTCTACATTACCTCGTCCTTGCGCCTCCGCACTCCTCTTCTCCGCCAACCAATCACCGTTCAGAGTCCGGAAAACGCGCCCACGACCCCGAAACGTCCCGCCGCCCTCTCCGAATCGACCGCGCCGGATCTTGCTCTCTTTCTTACGGCCGAAGAATCACCACGCCCCGATCAATGCGAATAAACAGACACGGGTTTGTAAGTAAAACATCAAGCCAAAAAAAAATCAAGCCAGGGAGGCAAAACGATTAGACAAATACCAGTTCAAAAAAGAGGGGGGATGCAACACGAGGACTTCCCAGGAGGTCACCCATCCTAGTACTACTCTCGCCCAAGCACGCTTAACTGCGGAGTTCTGATGGGATCCGGTGCATTAGTGCTGGTATGATCGCATCCGAAACCATATGCCCTGCACTTGTATATAATCATGTTTCGCGCCCCAAACCACCAAACTCGCGTTTCGCCCCATTTCTTCTCTCCTTCAAGCCCGTTATTCAATTCCTCCCGCGCCCTCTACGTTACCTCGTCCTTGCGCCTCCGCACTCCTCTTCTCCGCCAACCAATCACCGTTCAGAGTCCGGAAAACGCGCCCACGACCCCGAAACGTCCCGCCGCCCTCTCCGAATCGACCGCGCCGGATCTTGCTCTCTTTCTTACGGCCGAAGAATCACCACGCCCCGATCAATGCGAATAAACAGACACGGGTTTGTAAGTAAAACATCAAGCCAAAAAAAAATCAAGCCAGGGAGGCAAAACGATTAGACAAATACCAGTTCAAAAAAGAGGGGGGATGCAACACAAGGACTTCCCAGGAGGTCACCCATCCTAGTACTACTCTCGCCCAAGCACGCTTAACTGCGGAGTTCTGATGGGATCCGGTGCATTAGTGCTAGTATGATCGCATCCGAAACCATATGCCCTGCACTTGTATATAATCATGTTTCGCGCCCCAAACCACCAAACTCGCGTTTCGCCCCATTTCTTCTCTCCTTCAAGCCCGTTATTCAATTCCTCCCGCGCCCTCTACGTTACCTCGTCCTTGCGCCTCCGCACTCCTCTTCTCCGCCAACCAATCACCGTTCAGAGTCCGGAAAACGCGCCCACGACCCCGAAACGTCCCGCCGCCCTCTCCGAATCGACCGCGCCGGATCTTGCTCTCTTTCTTACGGCCGAAGAATCACCACGCCCCGATCAATGCGAATAAACAGACACGGGTTTGTAAGTAAAACATCAAGCCAAAAAAAAATCAAGCCAGGGAGGCAAAACGATTAGACAAATACCAGTTCAAAAAAGAGGGGGGATGCAACACGAGGACTTCCCAGGAGGTCACCCATCCTAGTACTACTCTCGCCCAAGCACGCTTAACTGCGGAGTTCTGATGGGATCCGGTGCATTAGTGCTGGTATGATCGCATCCGAAACCATATGCCCTGCACTTGTATATAATCATGTTTCGCGCCCCAAACCACCAAACTCGCGTTTCGCCCCATTTCTTCTCTCCTTCAAGCCCGTTATTCAATTCCTCCCGCGCCCTCTACGTTACCTCGTCCTTGCGCCTCCGCACTCCTCTTCTCCGCCAACCAATCACCGTTCAGAGTCCGGAAAACGCGCCCACGACCCCGAAACGTCCCGCCGCCCTCTCCGAATCGACCGCGCCGGATCTTGCTCTCTTTCTTACGGCCGAAGAATCACCACGCCCCGATCAATGCGAATAAACAGACACGGGTTTGTAAGTAAAACATCAAGCCAAAAAAAAATCAAGCCAGGGAGGCAAAACGATTAGACAAATACCAGTTCAAAAAAGAGGGGGGATGCCCCAAACCACCAAACTCGCGTTTCGCCCCATTTCTTCTCTCCTTCAAGCCCGTTATTCAATTCCTCCCGCGCCCTCTACGTTACCTCGTCCTTGCGCCTCCGCACTCCTCTTCTCCGCCAACCAATCACCGTTCAGAGTCCGGAAAACGCGCCCACGACCCCGAAACGTCCCGCCGCCCTCTCCGAATCGACCGCGCCGGATCTTGCTCTCTTTCTTACGGCCGAAGAATCACCACGCCCCGATCAATGCGAATAAACAGACACGGGTTTGTAAGTAAAACATCAAGCCAAAAAAAAATCAAGCCAGGGAGGCAAAACGATTAGACAAATACCAGTTCAAAAAAGAGGGGGGATGCAACACGAGGACTTCCCAGGAGGTCACCCATCCTAGTACTACTCTCGCCCAAGCACGCTTAACTGCGGAGTTCTGATGGGATCCGGTGCATTAGTGCTGGTATGATCGCATCCGAAACCATATGCCCTGCACTTGTATATAATCATGTTTCGCGCCCCAAACCACCAAACTCGCGTTTCGCCCCATTTCTTCTCTCCTTCAAGCCCGTTATTCAATTCCTCCCGCGCCCTCTACGTTACCTCGTCCTTGCGCCTCCGCACTCCTCTTCTCCGCCAACCAATCACCGTTCAGAGTCCGGAAAACGCGCCCACGACCCCGAAACGTCCCGCCGCCCTCTCCGAATCGACCGCGCCGGATCTTGCTCTCTTTCTTACGGCCGAAGAATCACCACGCCCCGATCAATGCGAATAAACAGACACGGGTTTGTAAGTAAAACATCAAGCCAAAAAAAAATCAAGCCAGGGAGGCAAAACGATTAGACAAATACCAGTTCAAAAAAGAGGGGGGATGCAACACGAGGACTTCCCAAGAGGTCACCCATCCTAGTACTACTCTCGCCCAAGCACGCTTAACTGCGGAGTTCTGATGGGATCCGGTGCATTAGTGCTGGTATGATCGCATCCGAAACCATATGCCCTGCACTTGTATATAATCATGTTTCGCGCCCCAAACCACCAAACTCGCGTTTCGCCCCATTTCTTCTCTCCTTCAAGCCCGTTATTCAATTCCTCCCGCGCCCTCTACGTTACCTCGTCCTTGCGCCTCCGCACTCCTCTTCTCCGCCAACCAATCACCGTTCAGAGTCCGGAAAACGCGCCCACGACCCCGAAACGTCCCGCCGCCCTCTCCGAATCGACCGCGCCGGATCTTGCTCTCTTTCTTACGGCCGAAGAATCACCACGCCCCGATCAATGCGAATAAACAGACACGGGTTTGTAAGTAAAACATCAAGCCAAAAAAAAATCAAGCCAGGGAGGCAAAACGATTAGACAAATACCAGTTCAAAAAAGAGGGGGGATGCAACACGAGGACTTCCCAGGAGGTCACCCATCCTAGTACTACTCTCGCCCAAGCACGCTTAACTGCGGAGTTCTGATGGGATCCGGTGCATTAGTGCTGGTATGATCGCATCCGAAACCATATGCCCTGCACTTGTATATAATCATGTTTCGCGCCCCAAACCACCAAACTCGCGTTTCGCCCCATTTCTTCTCTCCTTCAAGCCCGTTATTCAATTCCTCCCGCGCCCTCTACGTTACCTCGTCCTTGCGCCTCCGCACTCCTCTTCTCCGCCAACCAATCACCGTTCAGAGTCCGGAAAACGCGCCCACGACCCCGAAACGTCCCGCCGCCCTCTCCGAATCGACCGCGCCGGATCTTGCTCTCTTTCTTACGGCCGAAGAATCACCACGCCCCGATCAATGCGAATAAACAGACACGGGTTTGTAAGTAAAACATCAAGCCAAAAAAAAATCAAGCCAGGGAGGCAAAACGATTAGACAAATACCAGTTCAAAAAAGAGGGGGGATGCCCCAAACCACCAAACTCGCGTTTCGCCCCATTTCTTCTCTCCTTCAAGCCCGTTATTCAATTCCTCCCGCGCCCTCTACGTTACCTCGTCCTTGCGCCTCCGCACTCCTCTTCTCCGCCAACCAATCACCGTTCAGAGTCCGGAAAACGCGCCCACGACCCCGAAACGTCCCGCCGCCCTCTCCGAATCGACCGCGCCGGATCTTGCTCTCTTTCTTACGGCCGAAGAATCACCACGCCCCGATCAATGCGAATAAACAGACACGGGTTTGTAAGTAAAACATCAAGCCAAAAAAAAATCAAGCCAGGGAGGCAAAACGATTAGACAAATACCAGTTCAAAAAAGAGGGGGGATGCAACACGAGGACTTCCCAGGAGGTCACCCATCCTAGTACTACTCTCGCCCAAGCACGCTTAACTGCGGAGTTCTGATGGGATCCGGTGCATTAGTGCTGGTATGATCGCATCCGAAACCATATGCCCTGCACTTGTATATAATCATGTTTCGCGCCCCAAACCACCAAACTCGCGTTTCGCCCCATTTCTTCTCTCCTTCAAGCCCGTTATTCAATTCCTCCCGCGCCCTCTACGTTACCTCGTCCTTGCGCCTCCGCACTCCTCTTCTCCGCCAACCAATCACCGTTCAGAGTCCGGAAAACGCGCCCACGACCCCGAAACGTCCCGCCGCCCTCTCCGAATCGACCGCGCCGGATCTTGCTCTCTTTCTTACGGCCGAAGAATCACCACGCCCCGATCAATGCGAATAAACAGACACGGGTTTGTAAGTAAAACATCAAGCCAAAAAAAAATCAAGCCAGGGAGGCAAAACGATTAGACAAATACCAGTTCAAAAAAGAGGGGGGATGCAACACGAGGACTTCCCAAGAGGTCACCCATCCTAGTACTACTCTCGCCCAAGCACGCTTAACTGCGGAGTTCTGATGGGATCCGGTGCATTAGTGCTGGTATGATCGCATCCGAAACCATATGCCCTGCACTTGTATATAATCATGTTTCGCGCCCCAAACCACCAAACTCGCGTTTCGCCCCATTTCTTCTCTCCTTCAAGCCCGTTATTCAATTCCTCCCGCGCCCTCTACGTTACCTCGTCCTTGCGCCTCCGCACTCCTCTTCTCCGCCAACCAATCACCGTTCAGAGTCCGGAAAACGCGCCCACGACCCCGAAACGTCCCGCCGCCCTCTCCGAATCGACCGCGCCGGATCTTGCTCTCTTTCTTACGGCCGAAGAATCACCACGCCCCGATCAATGCGAATAAACAGACACGGGTTTGTAAGTAAAACATCAAGCCAAAAAAAAATCAAGCCAGGGAGGCAAAACGATTAGACAAATACCAGTTCAAAAAAGAGGGGGGATGCAACACGAGGACTTCCCAGGAGGTCACCCATCCTAGTACTACTCTCACCCAAGCACGCTTAACTGCGGAGTTCTGATGGGATCCGGTGCATTAGTGCTGGTATGATCGCATCCGAAACCATATGCCCTGCACTTGTATATAATCATGTTTCGCGCCCCAAACCACCAAACTCGCGTTTCGCCCCATTTCTTCTCTCCTTCAAGCCCGTTATTCAATTCCTCCCGCGCCCTCTACGTTACCTCGTCCTTGCGCCTCCGCACTCCTCTTCTCCGCCAACCAATCACCGTTCAGAGTCCGGAAAACGCGCCCACGACCCCGAAACGTCCCGCCGCCCTCTCCGAATCGACCGCGCCGGATCTTGCTCTCTTTCTTACGGCCGAAGAATCACCACGCCCCGATCAATGCGAATAAACAGACACGGGTTTGTAAGTAAAACATCAAGCCAAAAAAAAATCAAGCCAGGGAGGCAAAACGATTAGACAAATACCAGTTCAAAAAAGAGGGGGGATGCAACACGAGGACTTCCCAGGAGGTCACCCATCCTAGTACTACTCTCGCCCGAAGCACGCTTAACTGCGGAGTTCTGATGGGATCCGGTGCATTAGTGCTGGTATGATCGCATCCGAAACCATATGCCCTGCACTTGTATATAATCATGTTTCGCGCCCCAAACCACCAAACTCGCGTTTCGCCCCATTTCTTCTCTCCTTCAAGCCCGTTATTCAATTCCTCCCGCGCCCTCTACGTTACCTCGTCCTTGCGCCTCCGCACTCCTCTTCTCCGCCAACCAATCACCGTTCAGAGTCCGGAAAACGCGCCCACGACCCCGAAACGTCCCGCCGCCCTCTCCGAATCGACCGCGCCGGATCTTGCTCTCTTTCTTACGGCCGAAGAATCACCACGCCCCGATCAATGCGAATAAACAGACACGGGTTTGTAAGTAAAACATCAAGCCAAAAAAAAATCAAGCCAGGGAGGCAAAACGATTAGACAAATACCAGTTCAAAAAAGAGGGGGGATGCAACACGAGGACTTCCCAGGAGGTCACCCATCCTAGTACTACTCTCGCCCAAGCACGCTTAACTGCGGAGTTCTGATGGGATCCGGTGCATTAGTGCTGGTATGATCGCATCCGAAACCATATGCCCTGCACTTGTATATAATCATGTTTCGCGCCCCAAACCACCAAACTCGCGTTTCGCCCCATTTCTTCTCTCCTTCAAGCCCGTTATTCAATTCCTCCCGCGCCCTCTACGTTACCTCGTCCTTGCGCCTCCGCACTCCTCTTCTCCGCCAACCAATCACCGTTCAGAGTCCGGAAAACGCGCCCACGACCCCGAAACGTCCCGCCGCCCTCTCCGAATCGACCGCGCCGGATCTTGCTCTCTTTCTTACGGCCGAAGAATCACCACGCCCCGATCAATGCGAATAAACAGACACGGGTTTGTAAGTAAAACATCAAGCCAAAAAAAAATCAAGCCAGGGAGGCAAAACGATTAGACAAATACCAGTTCAAAAAAGAGGGGGGATGCAACACGAGGACTTCCCAGGAGGTCACCCATCCTAGTACTACTCTCGCCCAAGCACGCTTAACTGCGGAGTTCTGATGGGATCCGGTGCATTAGTGCTGGTATGATCGCATCCGAAACCATATGCCCTGCACTTGTATATAATCATGTTTCGCGCCCCAAACCACCAAACTCGCGTTTCGCCCCATTTCTTCTCTCCTTCAAGCCCGTTATTCAATTCCTCCCGCGCCCTCTACGTTACCTCGTCCTTGCGCCTCCGCACTCCTCTTCTCCGCCAACCAATCACCGTTCAGAGTCCGGAAAACGCGCCCACGACCCCGAAACGTCCCGCCGCCCTCTCCGAATCGACCGCGCCGGATCTTGCTCTCTTTCTTACGGCCGAAGAATCACCACGCCCCGATCAATGCGAATAAACAGACACGGGTTTGTAAGTAAAACATCAAGCCAAAAAAAAATCAAGCCAGGGAGGCAAAACGATTAGACAAATACCAGTTCAAAAAAGAGGGGGGATGCAACACGAGGACTTCCCAGGAGGTCACCCATCCTAGTACTACTCTCGCCCAAGCACGCTTAACTGCGGAGTTCTGATGGGATCCGGTGCATTAGTGCTGGTATGATCGCATCCGAAACCATATGCCCTGCACTTGTATATAATCATGTTTCGCGCCCCAAACCACCAAACTCGCGTTTCGCCCCATTTCTTCTCTCCTTCAAGCCCGTTATTCAATTCCTCCCGCGCCCTCTACGTTACCTCGTCCTTGCGCCTCCGCACTCCTCTTCTCCGCCAACCAATCACCGTTCAGAGTCCGGAAAACGCGCCCACGACCCCGAAACGTCCCGCCGCCCTCTCCGAATCGACCGCGCCGGATCTTGCTCTCTTTCTTACGGCCGAAGAATCACCACGCCCCGATCAATGCGAATAAACAGACACGGGTTTGTAAGTAAAACATCAAGCCAAAAAAAAATCAAGCCAGGGAGGCAAAACGATTAGACAAATACCAGTTCAAAAAAGAGGGGGGATGCAACACGAGGACTTCCCAGGAGGTCACCCATCCTAGTACTACTCTCGCCCAAGCACGCTTAACTGCGGAGTTCTGATGGGATCCGGTGCATTAGTGCTGGTATGATCGCATCCGAAACCATATGCCCTGCACTTGTATATAATCATGTTTCGCGCCCCAAACCACCAAACTCGCGTTTCGCCCCATTTCTTCTCTCCTTCAAGCCCGTTATTCAATTCCTCCCGCGCCCTCTACGTTACCTCGTCCTTGCGCCTCCGCACTCCTCTTCTCCGCCAACCAATCACCGTTCAGAGTCCGGAAAACGCGCCCACGACCCCGAAACGTCCCGCCGCCCTCTCCGAATCGACCGCGCCGGATCTTGCTCTCTTTCTTACGGCCGAAGAATCACCACGCCCCGATCAATGCGAATAAACAGACACGGGTTTGTAAGTAAAACATCAAGCCAAAAAAAAATCAAGCCAGGGAGGCAAAACGATTAGACAAATACCAGTTCAAAAAAGAGGGGGGATGCCCCAAACCACCAAACTCGCGTTTCGCCCCATTTCTTCTCTCCTTCAAGCCCGTTATTCAATTCCTCCCGCGCCCTCTACGTTACCTCGTCCTTGCGCCTCCGCACTCCTCTTCTCCGCCAACCAATCACCGTTCAGAGTCCGGAAAACGCGCCCACGACCCCGAAACGTCCCGCCGCCCTCTCCGAATCGACCGCGCCGGATCTTGCTCTCTTTCTTACGGCCGAAGAATCACCACGCCCCGATCAATGCGAATAAACAGACACGGGTTTGTAAGTAAAACATCAAGCCAAAAAAAAATCAAGCCAGGGAGGCAAAACGATTAGACAAATACCAGTTCAAAAAAGAGGGGGGATGCAACACGAGGACTTCCCAGGAGGTCACCCATCCTAGTACTACTCTCGCCCAAGCACGCTTAACTGCGGAGTTCTGATGGGATCCGGTGCATTAGTGCTGGTATGATCGCATCCGAAACCATATGCCCTGCACTTGTATATAATCATGTTTCGCGCCCCAAACCACCAAACTCGCGTTTCGCCCCATTTCTTCTCTCCTTCAAGCCCGTTATTCAATTCCTCCCGCGCCCTCTACGTTACCTCGTCCTTGCGCCTCCGCACTCCTCTTCTCCGCCAACCAATCACCGTTCAGAGTCCGGAAAACGCGCCCACGACCCCGAAACGTCCCGCCGCCCTCTCCGAATCGACCGCGCCGGATCTTGCTCTCTTTCTTACGGCCGAAGAATCACCACGCCCCGATCAATGCGAATAAACAGACACGGGTTTGTAAGTAAAACATCAAGCCAAAAAAAAATCAAGCCAGGGAGGCAAAACGATTAGACAAATACCAGTTCAAAAAAGAGGGGGGATGCAACACGAGGACTTCCCAGGAGGTCACCCATCCTAGTACTACTCTCGCCCAAGCACGCTTCACTGCGGAGTTCTGATGGGATCCGGTGCATTAGTGCTGGTATGATCGCATCCGAAACCATATGCCCTGCACTTGTATATAATCATGTTTCGCGCCCCAAACCACCAAACTCGCGTTTCGCCCCATTTCTTCTCTCCTTCAAGCCCGTTATTCAATTCCTCCCGCGCCCTCTACGTTACCTCGTCCTTGCGCCTCCGCACTCCTCTTCTCCGCCAACCAATCACCGTTCAGAGTCCGGAAAACGCGCCCACGACCCCGAAACGTCCCGCCGCCCTCTCCGAATCGACCGCGCCGGATCTTGCTCTCTTTCTTACGGCCGAAGAATCACCACGCCCCGATCAATGCGAATAAACAGACACGGGTTTGTAAGTAAAACATCAAGCCAAAAAAAAATCAAGCCAGGGAGGCAAAACGATTAGACAAATACCAGTTCAAAAAAGAGGGGGGATGCAACACGAGGACTTCCCAGGAGGTCACCCATCCTAGTACTACTCTCGCCCAAGCACGCTTAACTGCGGAGTTCTGATGGGATCCGGTGCATTAGTGCTGGTATGATCGCATCCGAAACCATATGCCCTGCACTTGTATATAATCATGTTTCGCGCCCCAAACCACCAAACTCGCGTTTCGCCCCATTTCTTCTCTCCTTCAAGCCCGTTATTCAATTCCTCCCGCGCCCTCTACGTTACCTCGTCCTTGCGCCTCCGCACTCCTCTTCTCCGCCAACCAATCACCGTTCAGAGTCCGGAAAACGCGCCCACGACCCCGAAACGTCCCGCCGCCCTCTCCGAATCGACCGCGCCGGATCTTGCTCTCTTTCTTACGGCCGAAGAATCACCACGCCCCGATCAATGCGAATAAACAGACACGGGTTTGTAAGTAAAACATCAAGCCAAAAAAAAATCAAGCCAGGGAGGCAAAACGATTAGACAAATACCAGTTCAAAAAAGAGGGGGGATGCAACACGAGGACTTCCCAGGAGGTCACCCATCCTAGTACTACTCTCGCCCAAGCACGCTTAACTGCGGAGTTCTGATGGGATCCGGTGCATTAGTGCTGGTATGATCGCATCCGAAACCATATGCCCTGCACTTGTATATAATCATGTTTCGCGCCCCAAACCACCAAACTCGCGTTTCGCCCCATTTCTTCTCTCCTTCAAGCCCGTTATTCAATTCCTCCCGCGCCCTCTACGTTACCTCGTCCTTGCGCCTCCGCACTCCTCTTCTCCGCCAACCAATCACCGTTCAGAGTCCGGAAAACGCGCCCACGACCCCGAAACGTCCCGCCGCCCTCTCCGAATCGACCGCGCCGGATCTTGCTCTCTTTCTTACGGCCGAAGAATCACCACGCCCCGATCAATGCGAATAAACAGACACGGGTTTGTAAGTAAAACATCAAGCCAAAAAAAAATCAAGCCAGGGAGGCAAAACGATTAGACAAATACCAGTTCAAAAAAGAGGGGGGATGCAACACGAGGACTTCCCAGGAGGTCACCCATCCTAGTACTACTCTCGCCCAAGCACGCTTAACTGCGGAGTTCTGATGGGATCCGGTGCATTAGTGCTGGTATGATCGCATCCGAAACCATATGCCCTGCACTTGTATATAATCATGTTTCGCGCCCCAAACCACCAAACTCGCGTTTCGCCCCATTTCTTCTCTCCTTCAAGCCCGTTATTCAATTCCTCCCGCGCCCTCTACGTTACCTCGTCCTTGCGCCTCCGCACTCCTCTTCTCCGCCAACCAATCACCGTTCAGAGTCCGGAAAACGCGCCCACGACCCCGAAACGTCCCGCCGCCCTCTCCGAATCGACCGCGCCGGATCTTGCTCTCTTTCTTACGGCCGAAGAATCACCACGCCCCGATCAATGCGAATAAACAGACACGGGTTTGTAAGTAAAACATCAAGCCAAAAAAAAATCAAGCCAGGGAGGCAAAACGATTAGACAAATACCAGTTCAAAAAAGAGGGGGGATGCCCCAAACCACCAAACTCGCGTTTCGCCCCATTTCTTCTCTCCTTCAAGCCCGTTATTCAATTCCTCCCGCGCCCTCTACGTTACCTCGTCCTTGCGCCTCCGCACTCCTCTTCTCCGCCAACCAATCACCGTTCAGAGTCCGGAAAACGCGCCCACGACCCCGAAACGTCCCGCCGCCCTCTCCGAATCGACCGCGCCGGATCTTGCTCTCTTTCTTACGGCCGAAGAATCACCACGCCCCGATCAATGCGAATAAACAGACACGGGTTTGTAAGTAAAACATCAAGCCAAAAAAAAATCAAGCCAGGGAGGCAAAACGATTAGACAAATACCAGTTCAAAAAAGAGGGGGGATGCAACACGAGGACTTCCCAGGAGGTCACCCATCCTAGTACTACTCTCGCCCAAGCACGCTTAACTGCGGAGTTCTGATGGGATCCGGTGCATTAGTGCTGGTATGATCGCATCCGAAACCATATGCCCTGCACTTGTATATAATCATGTTTCGCGCCCCAAACCACCAAACTCGCGTTTCGCCCCATTTCTTCTCTCCTTCAAGCCCGTTATTCAATTCCTCCCGCGCCCTCTACGTTACCTCGTCCTTGCGCCTCCGCACTCCTCTTCTCCGCCAACCAATCACCGTTCAGAGTCCGGAAAACGCGCCCACGACCCCGAAACGTCCCGCCGCCCTCTCCGAATCGACCGCGCCGGATCTTGCTCTCTTTCTTACGGCCGAAGAATCACCACGCCCCGATCAATGCGAATAAACAGACACGGGTTTGTAAGTAAAACATCAAGCCAAAAAAAAATCAAGCCAGGGAGGCAAAACGATTAGACAAATACCAGTTCAAAAAAGAGGGGGGATGCAACACGAGGACTTCCCAGGAGGTCACCCATCCTAGTACTACTCTCGCCCAAGCACGCTTCACTGCGGAGTTCTGATGGGATCCGGTGCATTAGTGCTGGTATGATCGCATCCGAAACCATATGCCCTGCACTTGTATATAATCATGTTTCGCGCCCCAAACCACCAAACTCGCGTTTCGCCCCATTTCTTCTCTCCTTCAAGCCCGTTATTCAATTCCTCCCGCGCCCTCTACGTTACCTCGTCCTTGCGCCTCCGCACTCCTCTTCTCCGCCAACCAATCACCGTTCAGAGTCCGGAAAACGCGCCCACGACCCCGAAACGTCCCGCCGCCCTCTCCGAATCGACCGCGCCGGATCTTGCTCTCTTTCTTACGGCCGAAGAATCACCACGCCCCGATCAATGCGAATAAACAGACACGGGTTTGTAAGTAAAACATCAAGCCAAAAAAAAATCAAGCCAGGGAGGCAAAACGATTAGACAAATACCAGTTCAAAAAAGAGGGGGGATGCAACACGAGGACTTCCCAGGAGGTCACCCATCCTAGTACTACTCTCGCCCAAGCACGCTTAACTGCGGAGTTCTGATGGGATCCGGTGCATTAGTGCTGGTATGATCGCATCCGAAACCATATGCCCTGCACTTGTATATAATCATGTTTCGCGCCCCAAACCACCAAACTCGCGTTTCGCCCCATTTCTTCTCTCCTTCAAGCCCGTTATTCAATTCCTCCCGCGCCCTCTACGTTACCTCGTCCTTGCGCCTCCGCACTCCTCTTCTCCGCCAACCAATCACCGTTCAGAGTCCGGAAAACGCGCCCACGACCCCGAAACGTCCCGCCGCCCTCTCCGAATCGACCGCGCCGGATCTTGCTCTCTTTCTTACGGCCGAAGAATCACCACGCCCCGATCAATGCGAATAAACAGACACGGGTTTGTAAGTAAAACATCAAGCCAAAAAAAAATCAAGCCAGGGAGGCAAAACGATTAGACAAATACCAGTTCAAAAAAGAGGGGGGATGCCCCAAACCACCAAACTCGCGTTTCGCCCCATTTCTTCTCTCCTTCAAGCCCGTTATTCAATTCCTCCCGCGCCCTCTACGTTACCTCGTCCTTGCGCCTCCGCACTCCTCTTCTCCGCCAACCAATCACCGTTCAGAGTCCGGAAAACGCGCCCACGACCCCGAAACGTCCCGCCGCCCTCTCCGAATCGACCGCGCCGGATCTTGCTCTCTTTCTTACGGCCGAAGAATCACCACGCCCCGATCAATGCGAATAAACAGACACGGGTTTGTAAGTAAAACATCAAGCCAAAAAAAAATCAAGCCAGGGAGGCAAAACGATTAGACAAATACCAGTTCAAAAAAGAGGGGGGATGCAACACGAGGACTTCCCAGGAGGTCACCCATCCTAGTACTACTCTCGCCCAAGCACGCTTAACTGCGGAGTTCTGATGGGATCCGGTGCATTAGTGCTGGTATGATCGCATCCGAAACCATATGCCCTGCACTTGTATATAATCATGTTTCGCGCCCCAAACCACCAAACTCGCGTTTCGCCCCATTTCTTCTCTCCTTCAAGCCCGTTATTCAATTCCTCCCGCGCCCTCTACGTTACCTCGTCCTTGCGCCTCCGCACTCCTCTTCTCCGCCAACCAATCACCGTTCAGAGTCCGGAAAACGCGCCCACGACCCCGAAACGTCCCGCCGCCCTCTCCGAATCGACCGCGCCGGATCTTGCTCTCTTTCTTACGGCCGAAGAATCACCACGCCCCGATCAATGCGAATAAACAGACACGGGTTTGTAAGTAAAACATCAAGCCAAAAAAAAATCAAGCCAGGGAGGCAAAACGATTAGACAAATACCAGTTCAAAAAAGAGGGGGGATGCAACACGAGGACTTCCCAGGAGGTCACCCATCCTAGTACTACTCTCGCCCAAGCACGCTTAACTGCGGAGTTCTGATGGGATCCGGTGCATTAGTGCTGGTATGATCGCATCCGAAACCATATGCCCTGCACTTGTATATAATCATGTTTCGCGCCCCAAACCACCAAACTCGCGTTTCGCCCCATTTCTTCTCTCCTTCAAGCCCGTTATTCAATTCCTCCCGCGCCCTCTACGTTACCTCGTCCTTGCGCCTCCGCACTCCTCTTCTCCGCCAACCAATCACCGTTCAGAGTCCGGAAAACGCGCCCACGACCCCGAAACGTCCCGCCGCCCTCTCCGAATCGACCGCGCCGGATCTTGCTCTCTTTCTTACGGCCGAAGAATCACCACGCCCCGATCAATGCGAATAAACAGACACGGGTTTGTAAGTAAAACATCAAGCCAAAAAAAAATCAAGCCAGGGAGGCAAAACGATTAGACAAATACCAGTTCAAAAAAGAGGGGGGATGCAACACGAGGACTTCCCAGGAGGTCACCCATCCTAGTACTACTCTCGCCCAAGCACGCTTAACTGCGGAGTTCTGATGGGATCCGGTGCATTAGTGCTGGTATGATCGCATCCGAAACCATATGCCCTGCACTTGTATATAATCATGTTTCGCGCCCCAAACCACCAAACTCGCGTTTCGCCCCATTTCTTCTCTCCTTCAAGCCCGTTATTCAATTCCTCCCGCGCCCTCTACGTTACCTCGTCCTTGCGCCTCCGCACTCCTCTTCTCCGCCAACCAATCACCGTTCAGAGTCCGGAAAACGCGCCCACGACCCCGAAACGTCCCGCCGCCCTCTCCGAATCGACCGCGCCGGATCTTGCTCTCTTTCTTACGGCCGAAGAATCACCACGCCCCGATCAATGCGAATAAACAGACACGGGTTTGTAAGTAAAACATCAAGCCAAAAAAAAATCAAGCCAGGGAGGCAAAACGATTAGACAAATACCAGTTCAAAAAAGAGGGGGGATGCAACACGAGGACTTCCCAGGAGGTCACCCATCCTAGTACTACTCTCGCCCAAGCACGCTTAACTGCGGAGTTCTGATGGGATCCGGTGCATTAGTGCTGGTATGATCGCATCCGAAACCATATGCCCTGCACTTGTATATAATCATGTTTCGCGCCCCAAACCACCAAACTCGCGTTTCGCCCCATTTCTTCTCTCCTTCAAGCCCGTTATTCAATTCCTCCCGCGCCCTCTACGTTACCTCGTCCTTGCGCCTCCGCACTCCTCTTCTCCGCCAACCAATCACCGTTCAGAGTCCGGAAAACGCGCCCACGACCCCGAAACGTCCCGCCGCCCTCTCCGAATCGACCGCGCCGGATCTTGCTCTCTTTCTTACGGCCGAAGAATCACCACGCCCCGATCAATGCGAATAAACAGACACGGGTTTGTAAGTAAAACATCAAGCCAAAAAAAAATCAAGCCAGGGAGGCAAAACGATTAGACAAATACCAGTTCAAAAAAGAGGGGGGATGCAACACGAGGACTTCCCAGGAGGTCACCCATCCTAGTACTACTCTCGCCCAAGCACGCTTAACTGCGAAGTTCTGATGGGATCCGGTGCATTAGTGCTGGTATGATCGCATCCGAAACCATATGCCCTGCACTTGTATATAATCATGTTTCGCGCCCCAAACCACCAAACTCGCGTTTCGCCCCATTTCTTCTCTCCTTCAAGCCCGTTATTCAATTCCTCCCGCGCCCTCTACGTTACCTCGTCCTTGCGCCTCCGCACTCCTCTTCTCCGCCAACCAATCACCGTTCAGAGTCCGGAAAACGCGCCCACGACCCCGAAACGTCCCGCCGCCCTCTCCGAATCGACCGCGCCGGATCTTGCTCTCTTTCTTACGGCCGAAGAATCACCACGCCCCGATCAATGCGAATAAACAGACACGGGTTTGTAAGTAAAACATCAAGCCAAAAAAAAATCAAGCCAGGGAGGCAAAACGATTAGACAAATACCAGTTCAAAAAAGAGGGGGGATGCAACACGAGGACTTCCCAGGAGGTCACCCATCCTAGTACTACTCTCGCCCAAGCACGCTTAACTGCGGAGTTCTGATGGGATCCGGTGCATTAGTGCTGGTATGATCGCATCCGAAACCATATGCCCTGCACTTGTATATAATCATGTTTCGCGCCCCAAACCACCAAACTCGCGTTTCGCCCCATTTCTTCTCTCCTTCAAGCCCGTTATTCAATTCCTCCCGCGCCCTCTACGTTACCTCGTCCTTGCGCCTCCGCACTCCTCTTCTCCGCCAACCAATCACCGTTCAGAGTCCGGAAAACGCGCCCACGACCCCGAAACGTCCCGCCGCCCTCTCCGAATCGACCGCGCCGGATCTTGCTCTCTTTCTTACGGCCGAAGAATCACCACGCCCCGATCAATGCGAATAAACAGACACGGGTTTGTAAGTAAAACATCAAGCCAAAAAAAAATCAAGCCAGGGAGGCAAAACGATTAGACAAATACCAGTTCAAAAAAGAGGGGGGATGCAACACGAGGACTTCCCAGGAGGTCACCCATCCTAGTACTACTCTCGCCCAAGCACGCTTAACTGCGGAGTTCTGATGGGATCCGGTGCATTAGTGCTGGTATGATCGCATCCGAAACCATATGCCCTGCACTTGTATATAATCATGTTTCGCGCCCCAAACCACCAAACTCGCGTTTCGCCCCATTTCTTCTCTCCTTCAAGCCCGTTATTCAATTCCTCCCGCGCCCTCTACGTTACCTCGTCCTTGCGCCTCCGCACTCCTCTTCTCCGCCAACCAATCACCGTTCAGAGTCCGGAAAACGCGCCCACGACCCCGAAACGTCCCGCCGCCCTCTCCGAATCGACCGCGCCGGATCTTGCTCTCTTTCTTACGGCCGAAGAATCACCACGCCCCGATCAATGCGAATAAACAGACACGGGTTTGTAAGTAAAACATCAAGCCAAAAAAAAATCAAGCCAGGGAGGCAAAACGATTAGACAAATACCAGTTCAAAAAAGAGGGGGGATGCAACACGAGGACTTCCCAGGAGGTCACCCATCCTAGTACTACTCTCGCCCAAGCACGCTTAACTGCGGAGTTCTGATGGGATCCGGTGCATTAGTGCTGGTATGATCGCATCCGAAACCATATGCCCTGCACTTGTATATAATCATGTTTCGCGCCCCAAACCACCAAACTCGCGTTTCGCCCCATTTCTTCTCTCCTTCAAGCCCGTTATTCAATTCCTCCCGCGCCCTCTACGTTACCTCGTCCTTGCGCCTCCGCACTCCTCTTCTCCGCCAACCAATCACCGTTCAGAGTCCGGAAAACGCGCCCACGACCCCGAAACGTCCCGCCGCCCTCTCCGAATCGACCGCGCCGGATCTTGCTCTCTTTCTTACGGCCGAAGAATCACCACGCCCCGATCAATGCGAATAAACAGACACGGGTTTGTAAGTAAAACATCAAGCCAAAAAAAAATCAAGCCAGGGAGGCAAAACGATTAGACAAATACCAGTTCAAAAAAGAGGGGGGATGCAACACGAGGACTTCCCAGGAGGTCACCCATCCTAGTACTACTCTCGCCCAAGCACGCTTAACTGCGGAGTTCTGATGGGATCCGGTGCATTAGTGCTGGTATGATCGCATCCGAAACCATATGCCCTGCACTTGTATATAATCATGTTTCGCGCCCCAAACCACCAAACTCGCGTTTCGCCCCATTTCTTCTCTCCTTCAAGCCCGTTATTCAATTCCTCCCGCGCCCTCTACGTTACCTCGTCCTTGCGCCTCCGCACTCCTCTTCTCCGCCAACCAATCACCGTTCAGAGTCCGGAAAACGCGCCCACGACCCCGAAACGTCCCGCCGCCCTCTCCGAATCGACCGCGCCGGATCTTGCTCTCTTTCTTACGGCCGAAGAATCACCACGCCCCGATCAATGCGAATAAACAGACACGGGTTTGTAAGTAAAACATCAAGCCAAAAAAAAATCAAGCCAGGGAGGCAAAACGATTAGACAAATACCAGTTCAAAAAAGAGGGGGGATGCAACACGAGGACTTCCCAGGAGGTCACCCATCCTAGTACTACTCTCGCCCAAGCACGCTTAACTGCGGAGTTCTGATGGGATCCGGTGCATTAGTGCTGGTATGATCGCATCCGAAACCATATGCCCTGCACTTGTATATAATCATGTTTCGCGCCCCAAACCACCAAACTCGCGTTTCGCCCCATTTCTTCTCTCCTTCAAGCCCGTTATTCAATTCCTCCCGCGCCCTCTACGTTACCTCGTCCTTGCGCCTCCGCACTCCTCTTCTCCGCCAACCAATCACCGTTCAGAGTCCGGAAAACGCGCCCACGACCCCGAAACGTCCCGCCGCCCTCTCCGAATCGACCGCGCCGGATCTTGCTCTCTTTCTTACGGCCGAAGAATCACCACGCCCCGATCAATGCGAATAAACAGACACGGGTTTGTAAGTAAAACATCAAGCCAAAAAAAAATCAAGCCAGGGAGGCAAAACGATTAGACAAATACCAGTTCAAAAAAGAGGGGGGATGCAACACGAGGACTTCCCAGGAGGTCACCCATCCTAGTACTACTCTCGCCCAAGCACGCTTCACTGCGGAGTTCTGATGGGATCCGGTGCATTAGTGCTGGTATGATCGCATCCGAAACCATATGCCCTGCACTTGTATATAATCATGTTTCGCGCCCCAAACCACCAAACTCGCGTTTCGCCCCATTTCTTCTCTCCTTCAAGCCCGTTATTCAATTCCTCCCGCGCCCTCTACGTTACCTCGTCCTTGCGCCTCCGCACTCCTCTTCTCCGCCAACCAATCACCGTTCAGAGTCCGGAAAACGCGCCCACGACCCCGAAACGTCCCGCCGCCCTCTCCGAATCGACCGCGCCGGATCTTGCTCTCTTTCTTACGGCCGAAGAATCACCACGCCCCGATCAATGCGAATAAACAGACACGGGTTTGTAAGTAAAACATCAAGCCAAAAAAAAATCAAGCCAGGGAGGCAAAACGATTAGACAAATACCAGTTCAAAAAAGAGGGGGGATGCAACACGAGGACTTCCCAGGAGGTCACCCATCCTAGTACTACTCTCGCCCAAGCACGCTTCACTGCGGAGTTCTGATGGGATCCGGTGCATTAGTGCTGGTATGATCGCATCCGAAACCATATGCCCTGCACTTGTATATAATCATGTTTCGCGCCCCAAACCACCAAACTCGCGTTTCGCCCCATTTCTTCTCTCCTTCAAGCCCGTTATTCAATTCCTCCCGCGCCCTCTACGTTACCTCGTCCTTGCGCCTCCGCACT
Source organism: Geranium rotundifolium (assembly GCA_963920655.1). Classification (NCBI taxonomy): domain Eukaryota; kingdom Viridiplantae; phylum Streptophyta; class Magnoliopsida; order Geraniales; family Geraniaceae; genus Geranium; species Geranium rotundifolium. The sequence goes on from OY987319.1 coordinate 29,252,598, forward strand.
CCTCTTCTCCGCCAACCAATCACCGTTCAGAGTCCGGAAAACGCGCCCACGACCCCGAAACGTCCCGCCGCCCTCTCCGAATCGACCGCGCCGGATCTTGCTCTCTTTCTTACGGCCGAAGAATCACCACGCCCCGATCAATGCGAATAAACAGACACGGGTTTGTAAGTAAAACATCAAGCCAAAAAAAAATCAAGCCAGGGAGGCAAAACGATTAGACAAATACCAGTTCAAAAAAGAGGGGGGATGCAACACGAGGACTTCCCAGGAGGTCACCCATCCTAGTACTACTCTCGCCCAAGCACGCTTAACTGCGGAGTTCTGATGGGATCCGGTGCATTAGTGCTGGTATGATCGCATCCGAAACCATATGCCCTGCACTTGTATATAATCATGTTTCGCGCCCCAAACCACCAAACTCGCGTTTCGCCCCATTTCTTCTCTCCTTCAAGCCCGTTATTCAATTCCTCCCGCGCCCTCTACGTTACCTCGTCCTTGCGCCTCCGCACTCCTCTTCTCCGCCAACCAATCACCGTTCAGAGTCCGGAAAACGCGCCCACGACCCCGAAACGTCCCGCCGCCCTCTCCGAATCGACCGCGCCGGATCTTGCTCTCTTTCTTACGGCCGAAGAATCACCACGCCCCGATCAATGCGAATAAACAGACACGGGTTTGTAAGTAAAACATCAAGCCAAAAAAAAATCAAGCCAGGGAGGCAAAACGATTAGACAAATACCAGTTCAAAAAAGAGGGGGGATGCAACACGAGGACTTCCCAGGAGGTCACCCATCCTAGTACTACTCTCGCCCAAGCACGCTTAACTGCGGAGTTCTGATGGGATCCGGTGCATTAGTGCTGGTATGATCGCATCCGAAACCATATGCCCTGCACTTGTATATAATCATGTTTCGCGCCCCAAACCACCAAACTCGCGTTTCGCCCCATTTCTTCTCTCCTTCAAGCCCGTTATTCAATTCCTCCCGCGCCCTCTACGTTACCTCGTCCTTGCGCCTCCGCACTCCTCTTCTCCGCCAACCAATCACCGTTCAGAGTCCGGAAAACGCGCCCACGACCCCGAAACGTCCCGCCGCCCTCTCCGAATCGACCGCGCCGGATCTTGCTCTCTTTCTTACGGCCGAAGAATCACCACGCCCCGATCAATGCGAATAAACAGACACGGGTTTGTAAGTAAAACATCAAGCCAAAAAAAAATCAAGCCAGGGAGGCAAAACGATTAGACAAATACCAGTTCAAAAAAGAGGGGGGATGCAACACGAGGACTTCCCAGGAGGTCACCCATCCTAGTACTACTCTCGCCCAAGCACGCTTCACTGCGGAGTTCTGATGGGATCCGGTGCATTAGTGCTGGTATGATCGCATCCGAAACCATATGCCCTGCACTTGTATATAATCATGTTTCGCGCCCCAAACCACCAAACTCGCGTTTCGCCCCATTTCTTCTCTCCTTCAAGCCCGTTATTCAATTCCTCCCGCGCCCTCTACGTTACCTCGTCCTTGCGCCTCCGCACTCCTCTTCTCCGCCAACCAATCACCGTTCAGAGTCCGGAAAACGCGCCCACGACCCCGAAACGTCCCGCCGCCCTCTCCGAATCGACCGCGCCGGATCTTGCTCTCTTTCTTACGGCCGAAGAATCACCACGCCCCGATCAATGCGAATAAACAGACACGGGTTTGTAAGTAAAACATCAAGCCAAAAAAAAATCAAGCCAGGGAGGCAAAACGATTAGACAAATACCAGTTCAAAAAAGAGGGGGGATGCAACACGAGGACTTCCCAGGAGGTCACCCATCCTAGTACTACTCTCGCCCAAGCACGCTTAACTGCGGGGTTCTGATGGGATCCGGTGCATTAGTGCTGGTATGATCGCATCCGAAACCATATGCCCTGCACTTGTATATAATCATGTTTCGCGCCCCAAACCACCAAACTCGCGTTTCGCCCCATTTCTTCTCTCCTTCAAGCCCGTTATTCAATTCCTCCCGCGCCCTCTACGTTACCTCGTCCTTGCGCCTCCGCACTCCTCTTCTCCGCCAACCAATCACCGTTCAGAGTCCGGAAAACGCGCCCACGACCCCGAAACGTCCCGCCGCCCTCTCCGAATCGACCGCGCCGGATCTTGCTCTCTTTCTTACGGCCGAAGAATCACCACGCCCCGATCAATGCGAATAAACAGACACGGGTTTGTAAGTAAAACATCAAGCCAAAAAAAAATCAAGCCAGGGAGGCAAAACGATTAGACAAATACCAGTTCAAAAAAGAGGGGGGATGCAACACGAGGACTTCCCAGGAGGTCACCCATCCTAGTACTACTCTCGCCCAAGCACGCTTAACTGCGGAGTTCTGATGGGATCCGGTGCATTAGTGCTGGTATGATCGCATCCGAAACCATATGCCCTGCACTTGTATATAATCATGTTTCGCGCCCCAAACCACCAAACTCGCGTTTCGCCCCATTTCTTCTCTCCTTCAAGCCCGTTATTCAATTCCTCCCGCGCCCTCTACGTTACCTCGTCCTTGCGCCTCCGCACTCCTCTTCTCCGCCAACCAATCACCGTTCAGAGTCCGGAAAACGCGCCCACGACCCCGAAACGTCCCGCCGCCCTCTCCGAATCGACCGCGCCGGATCTTGCTCTCTTTCTTACGGCCGAAGAATCACCACGCCCCGATCAATGCGAATAAACAGACACGGGTTTGTAAGTAAAACATCAAGCCAAAAAAAAATCAAGCCAGGGAGGCAAAACGATTAGACAAATACCAGTTCAAAAAAGAGGGGGGATGCAACACGAGGACTTCCCAGGAGGTCACCCATCCTAGTACTACTCTCGCCCAAGCACGCTTAACTGCGGGGTTCTGATGGGATCCGGTGCATTAGTGCTGGTATGATCGCATCCGAAACCATATGCCCTGCACTTGTATATAATCATGTTTCGCGCCCCAAACCACCAAACTCGCGTTTCGCCCCATTTCTTCTCTCCTTCAAGCCCGTTATTCAATTCCTCCCGCGCCCTCTACGTTACCTCGTCCTTGCGCCTCCGCACTCCTCTTCTCCGCCAACCAATCACCGTTCAGAGTCCGGAAAACGCGCCCACGACCCCGAAACGTCCCGCCGCCCTCTCCGAATCGACCGCGCCGGATCTTGCTCTCTTTCTTACGGCCGAAGAATCACCACGCCCCGATCAATGCGAATAAACAGACACGGGTTTGTAAGTAAAACATCAAGCCAAAAAAAAATCAAGCCAGGGAGGCAAAACGATTAGACAAATACCAGTTCAAAAAAGAGGGGGGATGCAACACGAGGACTTCCCAGGAGGTCACCCATCCTAGTACTACTCTCGCCCAAGCACGCTTAACTGCGGGGTTCTGATGGGATCCGGTGCATTAGTGCTGGTATGATCGCATCCGAAACCATATGCCCTGCACTTGTATATAATCATGTTTCGCGCCCCAAACCACCAAACTCGCGTTTCGCCCCATTTCTTCTCTCCTTCAAGCCCGTTATTCAATTCCTCCCGCGCCCTCTACGTTACCTCGTCCTTGCGCCTCCGCACTCCTCTTCTCCGCCAACCAATCACCGTTCAGAGTCCGGAAAACGCGCCCACGACCCCGAAACGTCCCGCCGCCCTCTCCGAATCGACCGCGCCGGATCTTGCTCTCTTTCTTACGGCCGAAGAATCACCACGCCCCGATCAATGCGAATAAACAGACACGGGTTTGTAAGTAAAACATCAAGCCAAAAAAAAATCAAGCCAGGGAGGCAAAACGATTAGACAAATACCAGTTCAAAAAAGAGGGGGGATGCAACACGAGGACTTCCCAGGAGGTCACCCATCCTAGTACTACTCTCGCCCAAGCACGCTTAACTGCGGGGTTCTGATGGGATCCGGTGCATTAGTGCTGGTATGATCGCATCCGAAACCATATGCCCTGCACTTGTATATAATCATGTTTCGCGCCCCAAACCACCAAACTCGCGTTTCGCCCCATTTCTTCTCTCCTTCAAGCCCGTTATTCAATTCCTCCCGCGCCCTCTACGTTACCTCGTCCTTGCGCCTCCGCACTCCTCTTCTCCGCCAACCAATCACCGTTCAGAGTCCGGAAAACGCGCCCACGACCCCGAAACGTCCCGCCGCCCTCTCCGAATCGACCGCGCCGGATCTTGCTCTCTTTCTTACGGCCGAAGAATCACCACGCCCCGATCAATGCGAATAAACAGACACGGGTTTGTAAGTAAAACATCAAGCCAAAAAAAAATCAAGCCAGGGAGGCAAAACGATTAGACAAATACCAGTTCAAAAAAGAGGGGGGATGCAACACGAGGACTTCCCAGGAGGTCACCCATCCTAGTACTACTCTCGCCCAAGCACGCTTAACTGCGGAGTTCTGATGGGATCCGGTGCATTAGTGCTGGTATGATCGCATCCGAAACCATATGCCCTGCACTTGTATATAATCATGTTTCGCGCCCCAAACCACCAAACTCGCGTTTCGCCCCATTTCTTCTCTCCTTCAAGCCCGTTATTCAATTCCTCCCGCGCCCTCTACGTTACCTCGTCCTTGCGCCTCCGCACTCCTCTTCTCCGCCAACCAATCACCGTTCAGAGTCCGGAAAACGCGCCCACGACCCCGAAACGTCCCGCCGCCCTCTCCGAATCGACCGCGCCGGATCTTGCTCTCTTTCTTACGGCCGAAGAATCACCACGCCCCGATCAATGCGAATAAACAGACACGGGTTTGTAAGTAAAACATCAAGCCAAAAAAAAATCAAGCCAGGGAGGCAAAACGATTAGACAAATACCAGTTCAAAAAAGAGGGGGGATGCAACACGAGGACTTCCCAGGAGGTCACCCATCCTAGTACTACTCTCGCCCAAGCACGCTTAACTGCGGAGTTCTGATGGGATCCGGTGCATTAGTGCTGGTATGATCGCATCCGAAACCATATGCCCTGCACTTGTATATAATCATGTTTCGCGCCCCAAACCACCAAACTCGCGTTTCGCCCCATTTCTTCTCTCCTTCAAGCCCGTTATTCAATTCCTCCCGCGCCCTCTACGTTACCTCGTCCTTGCGCCTCCGCACTCCTCTTCTCCGCCAACCAATCACCGTTCAGAGTCCGGAAAACGCGCCCACGACCCCGAAACGTCCCGCCGCCCTCTCCGAATCGACCGCGCCGGATCTTGCTCTCTTTCTTACGGCCGAAGAATCACCACGCCCCGATCAATGCGAATAAACAGACACGGGTTTGTAAGTAAAACATCAAGCCAAAAAAAAATCAAGCCAGGGAGGCAAAACGATTAGACAAATACCAGTTCAAAAAAGAGGGGGGATGCAACACGAGGACTTCCCAGGAGGTCACCCATCCTAGTACTACTCTCGCCCAAGCACGCTTAACTGCGGAGTTCTGATGGGATCCGGTGCATTAGTGCTGGTATGATCGCATCCGAAACCATATGCCCTGCACTTGTATATAATCATGTTTCGCGCCCCAAACCACCAAACTCGCGTTTCGCCCCATTTCTTCTCTCCTTCAAGCCCGTTATTCAATTCCTCCCGCGCCCTCTACGTTACCTCGTCCTTGCGCCTCCGCACTCCTCTTCTCCGCCAACCAATCACCGTTCAGAGTCCGGAAAACGCGCCCACGACCCCGAAACGTCCCGCCGCCCTCTCCGAATCGACCGCGCCGGATCTTGCTCTCTTTCTTACGGCCGAAGAATCACCACGCCCCGATCAATGCGAATAAACAGACACGGGTTTGTAAGTAAAACATCAAGCCAAAAAAAAATCAAGCCAGGGAGGCAAAACGATTAGACAAATACCAGTTCAAAAAAGAGGGGGGATGCAACACGAGGACTTCCCAGGAGGTCACCCATCCTAGTACTACTCTCGCCCAAGCACGCTTAACTGCGGAGTTCTGATGGGATCCGGTGCATTAGTGCTGGTATGATCGCATCCGAAACCATATGCCCTGCACTTGTATATAATCATGTTTCGCGCCCCAAACCACCAAACTCGCGTTTCGCCCCATTTCTTCTCTCCTTCAAGCCCGTTATTCAATTCCTCCCGCGCCCTCTACGTTACCTCGTCCTTGCGCCTCCGCACTCCTCTTCTCCGCCAACCAATCACCGTTCAGAGTCCGGAAAACGCGCCCACGACCCCGAAACGTCCCGCCGCCCTCTCCGAATCGACCGCGCCGGATCTTGCTCTCTTTCTTACGGCCGAAGAATCACCACGCCCCGATCAATGCGAATAAACAGACACGGGTTTGTAAGTAAAACATCAAGCCAAAAAAAAATCAAGCCAGGGAGGCAAAACGATTAGACAAATACCAGTTCAAAAAAGAGGGGGGATGCAACACGAGGACTTCCCAGGAGGTCACCCATCCTAGTACTACTCTCGCCCAAGCACGCTTAACTGCGGAGTTCTGATGGGATCCGGTGCATTAGTGCTGGTATGATCGCATCCGAAACCATATGCCCTGCACTTGTATATAATCATGTTTCGCGCCCCAAACCACCAAACTCGCGTTTCGCCCCATTTCTTCTCTCCTTCAAGCCCGTTATTCAATTCCTCCCGCGCCCTCTACGTTACCTCGTCCTTGCGCCTCCGCACTCCTCTTCTCCGCCAACCAATCACCGTTCAGAGTCCGGAAAACGCGCCCACGACCCCGAAACGTCCCGCCGCCCTCTCCGAATCGACCGCGCCGGATCTTGCTCTCTTTCTTACGGCCGAAGAATCACCACGCCCCGATCAATGCGAATAAACAGACACGGGTTTGTAAGTAAAACATCAAGCCAAAAAAAAATCAAGCCAGGGAGGCAAAACGATTAGACAAATACCAGTTCAAAAAAGAGGGGGGATGCAACACGAGGACTTCCCAGGAGGTCACCCATCCTAGTACTACTCTCGCCCAAGCACGCTTAACTGCGGAGTTCTGATGGGATCCGGTGCATTAGTGCTGGTATGATCGCATCCGAAACCATATGCCCTGCACTTGTATATAATCATGTTTCGCGCCCCAAACCACCAAACTCGCGTTTCGCCCCATTTCTTCTCTCCTTCAAGCCCGTTATTCAATTCCTCCCGCGCCCTCTACGTTACCTCGTCCTTGCGCCTCCGCACTCCTCTTCTCCGCCAACCAATCACCGTTCAGAGTCCGGAAAACGCGCCCACGACCCCGAAACGTCCCGCCGCCCTCTCCGAATCGACCGCGCCGGATCTTGCTCTCTTTCTTACGGCCGAAGAATCACCACGCCCCGATCAATGCGAATAAACAGACACGGGTTTGTAAGTAAAACATCAAGCCAAAAAAAAATCAAGCCAGGGAGGCAAAACGATTAGACAAATACCAGTTCAAAAAAGAGGGGGGATGCAACACGAGGACTTCCCAGGAGGTCACCCATCCTAGTACTACTCTCGCCCAAGCACGCTTAACTGCGGAGTTCTGATGGGATCCGGTGCATTAGTGCTGGTATGATCGCATCCGAAACCATATGCCCTGCACTTGTATATAATCATGTTTCGCGCCCCAAACCACCAAACTCGCGTTTCGCCCCATTTCTTCTCTCCTTCAAGCCCGTTATTCAATTCCTCCCGCGCCCTCTACGTTACCTCGTCCTTGCGCCTCCGCACTCCTCTTCTCCGCCAACCAATCACCGTTCAGAGTCCGGAAAACGCGCCCACGACCCCGAAACGTCCCGCCGCCCTCTCCGAATCGACCGCGCCGGATCTTGCTCTCTTTCTTACGGCCGAAGAATCACCACGCCCCGATCAATGCGAATAAACAGACACGGGTTTGTAAGTAAAACATCAAGCCAAAAAAAAATCAAGCCAGGGAGGCAAAACGATTAGACAAATACCAGTTCAAAAAAGAGGGGGGATGCAACACGAGGACTTCCCAGGAGGTCACCCATCCTAGTACTACTCTCGCCCAAGCACGCTTAACTGCGGGGTTCTGATGGGATCCGGTGCATTAGTGCTGGTATGATCGCATCCGAAACCATATGCCCTGCACTTGTATATAATCATGTTTCGCGCCCCAAACCACCAAACTCGCGTTTCGCCCCATTTCTTCTCTCCTTCAAGCCCGTTATTCAATTCCTCCCGCGCCCTCTACGTTACCTCGTCCTTGCGCCTCCGCACTCCTCTTCTCCGCCAACCAATCACCGTTCAGAGTCCGGAAAACGCGCCCACGACCCCGAAACGTCCCGCCGCCCTCTCCGAATCGACCGCGCCGGATCTTGCTCTCTTTCTTACGGCCGAAGAATCACCACGCCCCGATCAATGCGAATAAACAGACACGGGTTTGTAAGTAAAACATCAAGCCAAAAAAAAATCAAGCCAGGGAGGCAAAACGATTAGACAAATACCAGTTCAAAAAAGAGGGGGGATGCAACACGAGGACTTCCCAGGAGGTCACCCATCCTAGTACTACTCTCGCCCAAGCACGCTTAACTGCGGAGTTCTGATGGGATCCGGTGCATTAGTGCTGGTATGATCGCATCCGAAACCATATGCCCTGCACTTGTATATAATCATGTTTCGCGCCCCAAACCACCAAACTCGCGTTTCGCCCCATTTCTTCTCTCCTTCAAGCCCGTTATTCAATTCCTCCCGCGCCCTCTACGTTACCTCGTCCTTGCGCCTCCGCACTCCTCTTCTCCGCCAACCAATCACCGTTCAGAGTCCGGAAAACGCGCCCACGACCCCGAAACGTCCCGCCGCCCTCTCCGAATCGACCGCGCCGGATCTTGCTCTCTTTCTTACGGCCGAAGAATCACCACGCCCCGATCAATGCGAATAAACAGACACGGGTTTGTAAGTAAAACATCAAGCCAAAAAAAAATCAAGCCAGGGAGGCAAAACGATTAGACAAATACCAGTTCAAAAAAGAGGGGGGATGCAACACGAGGACTTCCCAGGAGGTCACCCATCCTAGTACTACTCTCGCCCAAGCACGCTTAGCTGCGGAGTTCTGATGGGATCCGGTGCATTAGTGCTGGTATGATCGCATCCGAAACCATATGCCCTGCACTTGTATATAATCATGTTTCGCGCCCCAAACCACCAAACTCGCGTTTCGCCCCATTTCTTCTCTCCTTCAAGCCCGTTATTCAATTCCTCCCGCGCCCTCTACGTTACCTCGTCCTTGCGCCTCCGCACTCCTCTTCTCCGCCAACCAATCACCGTTCAGAGTCCGGAAAACGCGCCCACGACCCCGAAACGTCCCGCCGCCCTCTCCGAATCGACCGCGCCGGATCTTGCTCTCTTTCTTACGGCCGAAGAATCACCACGCCCCGATCAATGCGAATAAACAGACACGGGTTTGTAAGTAAAACATCAAGCCAAAAAAAAATCAAGCCAGGGAGGCAAAACGATTAGACAAATACCAGTTCAAAAAAGAGGGGGGATGCAACACGAGGACTTCCCAGGAGGTCACCCATCCTAGTACTACTCTCGCCCAAGCACGCTTAACTGCGGGGTTCTGATGGGATCCGGTGCATTAGTGCTGGTATGATCGCATCCGAAACCATATGCCCTGCACTTGTATATAATCATGTTTCGCGCCCCAAACCACCAAACTCGCGTTTCGCCCCATTTCTTCTCTCCTTCAAGCCCGTTATTCAATTCCTCCCGCGCCCTCTACGTTACCTCGTCCTTGCGCCTCCGCACTCCTCTTCTCCGCCAACCAATCACCGTTCAGAGTCCGGAAAACGCGCCCACGACCCCGAAACGTCCCGCCGCCCTCTCCGAATCGACCGCGCCGGATCTTGCTCTCTTTCTTACGGCCGAAGAATCACCACGCCCCGATCAATGCGAATAAACAGACACGGGTTTGTAAGTAAAACATCAAGCCAAAAAAAAATCAAGCCAGGGAGGCAAAACGATTAGACAAATACCAGTTCAAAAAAGAGGGGGGATGCAACACGAGGACTTCCCAGGAGGTCACCCATCCTAGTACTACTCTCGCCCAAGCACGCTTAACTGCGGGGTTCTGATGGGATCCGGTGCATTAGTGCTGGTATGATCGCATCCGAAACCATATGCCCTGCACTTGTATATAATCATGTTTCGCGCCCCAAACCACCAAACTCGCGTTTCGCCCCATTTCTTCTCTCCTTCAAGCCCGTTATTCAATTCCTCCCGCGCCCTCTACGTTACCTCGTCCTTGCGCCTCCGCACTCCTCTTCTCCGCCAACCAATCACCGTTCAGAGTCCGGAAAACGCGCCCACGACCCCGAAACGTCCCGCCGCCCTCTCCGAATCGACCGCGCCGGATCTTGCTCTCTTTCTTACGGCCGAAGAATCACCACGCCCCGATCAATGCGAATAAACAGACACGGGTTTGTAAGTAAAACATCAAGCCAAAAAAAAATCAAGCCAGGGAGGCAAAACGATTAGACAAATACCAGTTCAAAAAAGAGGGGGGATGCAACACGAGGACTTCCCAGGAGGTCACCCATCCTAGTACTACTCTCGCCCAAGCACGCTTAACTGCGGGGTTCTGATGGGATCCGGTGCATTAGTGCTGGTATGATCGCATCCGAAACCATATGCCCTGCACTTGTATATAATCATGTTTCGCGCCCCAAACCACCAAACTCGCGTTTCGCCCCATTTCTTCTCTCCTTCAAGCCCGTTATTCAATTCCTCCCGCGCCCTCTACGTTACCTCGTCCTTGCGCCTCCGCACTCCTCTTCTCCGCCAACCAATCACCGTTCAGAGTCCGGAAAACGCGCCCACGACCCCGAAACGTCCCGCCGCCCTCTCCGAATCGACCGCGCCGGATCTTGCTCTCTTTCTTACGGCCGAAGAATCACCACGCCCCGATCAATGCGAATAAACAGACACGGGTTTGTAAGTAAAACATCAAGCCAAAAAAAAATCAAGCCAGGGAGGCAAAACGATTAGACAAATACCAGTTCAAAAAAGAGGGGGGATGCAACACGAGGACTTCCCAGGAGGTCACCCATCCTAGTACTACTCTCGCCCAAGCACGCTTAACTGCGGAGTTCTGATGGGATCCGGTGCATTAGTGCTGGTATGATCGCATCCGAAACCATATGCCCTGCACTTGTATATAATCATGTTTCGCGCCCCAAACCACCAAACTCGCGTTTCGCCCCATTTCTTCTCTCCTTCAAGCCCGTTATTCAATTCCTCCCGCGCCCTCTACGTTACCTCGTCCTTGCGCCTCCGCACTCCTCTTCTCCGCCAACCAATCACCGTTCAGAGTCCGGAAAACGCGCCCACGACCCCGAAACGTCCCGCCGCCCTCTCCGAATCGACCGCGCCGGATCTTGCTCTCTTTCTTACGGCCGAAGAATCACCACGCCCCGATCAATGCGAATAAACAGACACGGGTTTGTAAGTAAAACATCAAGCCAAAAAAAAATCAAGCCAGGGAGGCAAAACGATTAGACAAATACCAGTTCAAAAAAGAGGGGGGATGCAACACGAGGACTTCCCAGGAGGTCACCCATCCTAGTACTACTCTCGCCCAAGCACGCTTAACTGCGGGGTTCTGATGGGATCCGGTGCATTAGTGCTGGTATGATCGCATCCGAAACCATATGCCCTGCACTTGTATATAATCATGTTTCGCGCCCCAAACCACCAAACTCGCGTTTCGCCCCATTTCTTCTCTCCTTCAAGCCCGTTATTCAATTCCTCCCGCGCCCTCTACGTTACCTCGTCCTTGCGCCTCCGCACTCCTCTTCTCCTCCAACCAATCACCGTTCAGAGTCCGGAAAACGCGCCCACGACCCCGAAACGTCCCGCCGCCCTCTCCGAATCGACCGCGCCGGATCTTGCTCTCTTTCTTACGGCCGAAGAATCACCACGCCCCGATCAATGCGAATAAACAGACACGGGTTTGTAAGTAAAACATCAAGCCAAAAAAAAATCAAGCCAGGGAGGCAAAACGATTAGACAAATACCAGTTCAAAAAAGAGGGGGGATGCAACACGAGGACTTCCCAGGAGGTCACCCATCCTAGTACTACTCTCGCCCAAGCACGCTTAACTGCGGGGTTCTGATGGGATCCGGTGCATTAGTGCTGGTATGATCGCATCCGAAACCATATGCCCTGCACTTGTATATAATCATGTTTCGCGCCCCAAACCACCAAACTCGCGTTTCGCCCCATTTCTTCTCTCCTTCAAGCCCGTTATTCAATTCCTCCCGCGCCCTCTACGTTACCTCGTCCTTGCGCCTCCGCACTCCTCTTCTCCGCCAACCAATCACCGTTCAGAGTCCGGAAAACGCGCCCACGACCCCGAAACGTCCCGCCGCCCTCTCCGAATCGACCGCGCCGGATCTTGCTCTCTTTCTTACGGCCGAAGAATCACCACGCCCCGATCAATGCGAATAAACAGACACGGGTTTGTAAGTAAAACATCAAGCCAAAAAAAAATCAAGCCAGGGAGGCAAAACGATTAGACAAATACCAGTTCAAAAAAGAGGGGGGATGCAACACGAGGACTTCCCAGGAGGTCACCCATCCTAGTACTACTCTCGCCCAAGCACGCTTAACTGCGGAGTTCTGATGGGATCCGGTGCATTAGTGCTGGTATGATCGCATCCGAAACCATATGCCCTGCACTTGTATATAATCATGTTTCGCGCCCCAAACCACCAAACTCGCGTTTCGCCCCATTTCTTCTCTCCTTCAAGCCCGTTATTCAATTCCTCCCGCGCCCTCTACGTTACCTCGTCCTTGCGCCTCCGCACTCCTCTTCTCCGCCAACCAATCACCGTTCAGAGTCCGGAAAACGCGCCCACGACCCCGAAACGTCCCGCCGCCCTCTCCGAATCGACCGCGCCGGATCTTGCTCTCTTTCTTACGGCCGAAGAATCACCACGCCCCGATCAATGCGAATAAACAGACACGGGTTTGTAAGTAAAACATCAAGCCAAAAAAAAATCAAGCCAGGGAGGCAAAACGATTAGACAAATACCAGTTCAAAAAAGAGGGGGGATGCAACACGAGGACTTCCCAGGAGGTCACCCATCCTAGTACTACTCTCGCCCAAGCACGCTTAACTGCGGAGTTCTGATGGGATCCGGTGCATTAGTGCTGGTATGATCGCATCCGAAACCATATGCCCTGCACTTGTATATAATCATGTTTCGCGCCCCAAACCACCAAACTCGCGTTTCGCCCCATTTCTTCTCTCCTTCAAGCCCGTTATTCAATTCCTCCCGCGCCCTCTACGTTACCTCGTCCTTGCGCCTCCGCACTCCTCTTCTCCGCCAACCAATCACCGTTCAGAGTCCGGAAAACGCGCCCACGACCCCGAAACGTCCCGCCGCCCTCTCCGAATCGACCGCGCCGGATCTTGCTCTCTTTCTTACGGCCGAAGAATCACCACGCCCCGATCAATGCGAATAAACAGACACGGGTTTGTAAGTAAAACATCAAGCCAAAAAAAAATCAAGCCAGGGAGGCAAAACGATTAGACAAATACCAGTTCAAAAAAGAGGGGGGATGCAACACGAGGACTTCCCAGGAGGTCACCCATCCTAGTACTACTCTCGCCCAAGCACGCTTAACTGCGGAGTTCTGATGGGATCCGGTGCATTAGTGCTGGTATGATCGCATCCGAAACCATATGCCCTGCACTTGTATATAATCATGTTTCGCGCCCCAAACCACCAAACTCGCGTTTCGCCCCATTTCTTCTCTCCTTCAAGCCCGTTATTCAATTCCTCCCGCGCCCTCTACGTTACCTCGTCCTTGCGCCTCCGCACTCCTCTTCTCCGCCAACCAATCACCGTTCAGAGTCCGGAAAACGCGCCCACGACCCCGAAACGTCCCGCCGCCCTCTCCGAATCGACCGCGCCGGATCTTGCTCTCTTTCTTACGGCCGAAGAATCACCACGCCCCGATCAATGCGAATAAACAGACACGGGTTTGTAAGTAAAACATCAAGCCAAAAAAAAATCAAGCCAGGGAGGCAAAACGATTAGACAAATACCAGTTCAAAAAAGAGGGGGGATGCAACACGAGGACTTCCCAGGAGGTCACCCATCCTAGTACTACTCTCGCCCAAGCACGCTTAACTGCGGAGTTCTGATGGGATCCGGTGCATTAGTGCTGGTATGATCGCATCCGAAACCATATGCCCTGCACTTGTATATAATCATGTTTCGCGCCCCAAACCACCAAACTCGCGTTTCGCCCCATTTCTTCTCTCCTTCAAGCCCGTTATTCAATTCCTCCCGCGCCCTCTACGTTACCTCGTCCTTGCGCCTCCGCACTCCTCTTCTCCGCCAACCAATCACCGTTCAGAGTCCGGAAAACGCGCCCACGACCCCGAAACGTCCCGCCGCCCTCTCCGAATCGACCGCGCCGGATCTTGCTCTCTTTCTTACGGCCGAAGAATCACCACGCCCCGATCAATGCGAATAAACAGACACGGGTTTGTAAGTAAAACATCAAGCCAAAAAAAAATCAAGCCAGGGAGGCAAAACGATTAGACAAATACCAGTTCAAAAAAGAGGGGGGATGCAACACGAGGACTTCCCAGGAGGTCACCCATCCTAGTACTACTCTCGCCCAAGCACGCTTAACTGCGGAGTTCTGATGGGATCCGGTGCATTAGTGCTGGTATGATCGCATCCGAAACCATATGCCCTGCACTTGTATATAATCATGTTTCGCGCCCCAAACCACCAAACTCGCGTTTCGCCCCATTTCTTCTCTCCTTCAAGCCCGTTATTCAATTCCTCCCGCGCCCTCTACGTTACCTCGTCCTTGCGCCTCCGCACTCCTCTTCTCCGCCAACCAATCACCGTTCAGAGTCCGGAAAACGCGCCCACGACCCCGAAACGTCCCGCCGCCCTCTCCGAATCGACCGCGCCGGATCTTGCTCTCTTTCTTACGGCCGAAGAATCACCACGCCCCGATCAATGCGAATAAACAGACACGGGTTTGTAAGTAAAGCATCAAGCCAAAAAAAAATCAAGCCAGGGAGGCAAAACGATTAGACAAATACCAGTTCAAAAAAGAGGGGGGATGCAACACGAGGACTTCCCAGGAGGTCACCCATCCTAGTACTACTCTCGCCCAAGCACGCTTAACTGCGGAGTTCTGATGGGATCCGGTGCATTAGTGCTGGTATGATCGCATCCGAAACCATATGCCCTGCACTTGTATATAATCATGTTTCGCGCCCCAAACCACCAAACTCGCGTTTCGCCCCATTTCTTCTCTCCTTCAAGCCCGTTATTCAATTCCTCCCGCGCCCTCTACGTTACCTCGTCCTTGCGCCTCCGCACTCCTCTTCTCCGCCAACCAATCACCGTTCAGAGTCCGGAAAACGCGCCCACGACCCCGAAACGTCCCGCCGCCCTCTCCGAATCGACCGCGCCGGATCTTGCTCTCTTTCTTACGGCCGAAGAATCACCACGCCCCGATCAATGCGAATAAACAGACACGGGTTTGTAAGTAAAACATCAAGCCAAAAAAAAATCAAGCCAGGGAGGCAAAACGATTAGACAAATACCAGTTCAAAAAAGAGGGGGGATGCAACACGAGGACTTCCCAGGAGGTCACCCATCCTAGTACTACTCTCGCCCAAGCACGCTTAACTGCGGAGTTCTGATGGGATCCGGTGCATTAGTGCTGGTATGATCGCATCCGAAACCATATGCCCTGCACTTGTATATAATCATGTTTCGCGCCCCAAACCACCAAACTCGCGTTTCGCCCCATTTCTTCTCTCCTTCAAGCCCGTTATTCAATTCCTCCCGCGCCCTCTACGTTACCTCGTCCTTGCGCCTCCGCACTCCTCTTCTCCGCCAACCAATCACCGTTCAGAGTCCGGAAAACGCGCCCACGACCCCGAAACGTCCCGCCGCCCTCTCCGAATCGACCGCGCCGGATCTTGCTCTCTTTCTTACGGCCGAAGAATCACCACGCCCCGATCAATGCGAATAAACAGACACGGGTTTGTAAGTAAAACATCAAGCCAAAAAAAAATCAAGCCAGGGAGGCAAAACGATTAGACAAATACCAGTTCAAAAAAGAGGGGGGATGCAACACGAGGACTTCCCAGGAGGTCACCCATCCTAGTACTACTCTCGCCCAAGCACGCTTAACTGCGGAGTTCTGATGGGATCCGGTGCATTAGTGCTGGTATGATCGCATCCGAAACCATATGCCCTGCACTTGTATATAATCATGTTTCGCGCCCCAAACCACCAAACTCGCGTTTCGCCCCATTTCTTCTCTCCTTCAAGCCCGTTATTCAATTCCTCCCGCGCCCTCTACGTTACCTCGTCCTTGCGCCTCCGCACTCCTCTTCTCCGCCAACCAATCACCGTTCAGAGTCCGGAAAACGCGCCCACGACCCCGAAACGTCCCGCCGCCCTCTCCGAATCGACCGCGCCGGATCTTGCTCTCTTTCTTACGGCCGAAGAATCACCACGCCCCGATCAATGCGAATAAACAGACACGGGTTTGTAAGTAAAACATCAAGCCAAAAAAAAATCAAGCCAGGGAGGCAAAACGATTAGACAAATACCAGTTCAAAAAAGAGGGGGGATGCAACACGAGGACTTCCCAGGAGGTCACCCATCCTAGTACTACTCTCGCCCAAGCACGCTTAACTGCGGAGTTCTGATGGGATCCGGTGCATTAGTGCTGGTATGATCGCATCCGAAACCATATGCCCTGCACTTGTATATAATCATGTTTCGCGCCCCAAACCACCAAACTCGCGTTTCGCCCCATTTCTTCTCTCCTTCAAGCCCGTTATTCAATTCCTCCCGCGCCCTCTACGTTACCTCGTCCTTGCGCCTCCGCACTCCTCTTCTCCGCCAACCAATCACCGTTCAGAGTCCGGAAAACGCGCCCACGACCCCGAAACGTCCCGCCGCCCTCTCCGAATCGACCGCGCCGGATCTTGCTCTCTTTCTTACGGCCGAAGAATCACCACGCCCCGATCAATGCGAATAAACAGACACGGGTTTGTAAGTAAAACATCAAGCCAAAAAAAAATCAAGCCAGGGAGGCAAAACGATTAGACAAATACCAGTTCAAAAAAGAGGGGGGATGCAACACGAGGACTTCCCAGGAGGTCACCCATCCTAGTACTACTCTCGCCCAAGCACGCTTAACTGCGGAGTTCTGATGGGATCCGGTGCATTAGTGCTGGTATGATCGCATCCGAAACCATATGCCCTGCACTTGTATATAATCATGTTTCGCGCCCCAAACCACCAAACTCGCGTTTCGCCCCATTTCTTCTCTCCTTCAAGCCCGTTATTCAATTCCTCCCGCGCCCTCTACGTTACCTCGTCCTTGCGCCTCCGCACTCCTCTTCTCCGCCAACCAATCACCGTTCAGAGTCCGGAAAACGCGCCCACGACCCCGAAACGTCCCGCCGCCCTCTCCGAATCGACCGCGCCGGATCTTGCTCTCTTTCTTACGGCCGAAGAATCACCACGCCCCGATCAATGCGAATAAACAGACACGGGTTTGTAAGTAAAACATCAAGCCAAAAAAAAATCAAGCCAGGGAGGCAAAACGATTAGACAAATACCAGTTCAAAAAAGAGGGGGGATGCAACACGAGGACTTCCCAGGAGGTCACCCATCCTAGTACTACTCTCGCCCAAGCACGCTTAACTGCGGAGTTCTGATGGGATCCGGTGCATTAGTGCTGGTATGATCGCATCCGAAACCATATGCCCTGCACTTGTATATAATCATGTTTCGCGCCCCAAACCACCAAACTCGCGTTTCGCCCCATTTCTTCTCTCCTTCAAGCCCGTTATTCAATTCCTCCCGCGCCCTCTACGTTACCTCGTCCTTGCGCCTCCGCACTCCTCTTCTCCGCCAACCAATCACCGTTCAGAGTCCGGAAAACGCGCCCACGACCCCGAAACGTCCCGCCGCCCTCTCCGAATCGACCGCGCCGGATCTTGCTCTCTTTCTTACGGCCGAAGAATCACCACGCCCCGATCAATGCGAATAAACAGACACGGGTTTGTAAGTAAAACATCAAGCCAAAAAAAAATCAAGCCAGGGAGGCAAAACGATTAGACAAATACCAGTTCAAAAAAGAGGGGGGATGCAACACGAGGACTTCCCAGGAGGTCACCCATCCTAGTACTACTCTCGCCCAAGCACGCTTAACTGCGGAGTTCTGATGGGATCCGGTGCATTAGTGCTGGTATGATCGCATCCGAAACCATATGCCCTGCACTTGTATATAATCATGTTTCGCGCCCCAAACCACCAAACTCGCGTTTCGCCCCATTTCTTCTCTCCTTCAAGCCCGTTATTCAATTCCTCCCGCGCCCTCTACGTTACCTCGTCCTTGCGCCTCCGCACTCCTCTTCTCCGCCAACCAATCACCGTTCAGAGTCCGGAAAACGCGCCCACGACCCCGAAACGTCCCGCCGCCCTCTCCGAATCGACCGCGCCGGATCTTGCTCTCTTTCTTACGGCCGAAGAATCACCACGCCCCGATCAATGCGAATAAACAGACACGGGTTTGTAAGTAAAACATCAAGCCAAAAAAAAATCAAGCCAGGGAGGCAAAACGATTAGACAAATACCAGTTCAAAAAAGAGGGGGGATGCAACACGAGGACTTCCCAGGAGGTCACCCATCCTAGTACTACTCTCGCCCAAGCACGCTTAACTGCGGAGTTCTGATGGGATCCGGTGCATTAGTGCTGGTATGATCGCATCCGAAACCATATGCCCTGCACTTGTATATAATCATGTTTCGCGCCCCAAACCACCAAACTCGCGTTTCGCCCCATTTCTTCTCTCCTTCAAGCCCGTTATTCAATTCCTCCCGCGCCCTCTACGTTACCTCGTCCTTGCGCCTCCGCACTCCTCTTCTCCGCCAACCAATCACCGTTCAGAGTCCGGAAAACGCGCCCACGACCCCGAAACGTCCCGCCGCCCTCTCCGAATCGACCGCGCCGGATCTTGCTCTCTTTCTTACGGCCGAAGAATCACCACGCCCCGATCAATGCGAATAAACAGACACGGGTTTGTAAGTAAAACATCAAGCCAAAAAAAAATCAAGCCAGGGAGGCAAAACGATTAGACAAATACCAGTTCAAAAAAGAGGGGGGATGCAACACGAGGACTTCCCAGGAGGTCACCCATCCTAGTACTACTCTCGCCCAAGCACGCTTAACTGCGGAGTTCTGATGGGATCCGGTGCATTAGTGCTGGTATGATCGCATCCGAAACCATATGCCCTGCACTTGTATATAATCATGTTTCGCGCCCCAAACCACCAAACTCGCGTTTCGCCCCATTTCTTCTCTCCTTCAAGCCCGTTATTCAATTCCTCCCGCGCCCTCTACGTTACCTCGTCCTTGCGCCTCCGCACTCCTCTTCTCCGCCAACCAATCACCGTTCAGAGTCCGGAAAACGCGCCCACGACCCCGAAACGTCCCGCCGCCCTCTCCGAATCGACCGCGCCGGATCTTGCTCTCTTTCTTACGGCCGAAGAATCACCACGCCCCGATCAATGCGAATAAACAGACACGGGTTTGTAAGTAAAACATCAAGCCAAAAAAAAATCAAGCCAGGGAGGCAAAACGATTAGACAAATACCAGTTCAAAAAAGAGGGGGGATGCAACACGAGGACTTCCCAGGAGGTCACCCATCCTAGTACTACTCTCGCCCAAGCACGCTTAACTGCGGAGTTCTGATGGGATCCGGTGCATTAGTGCTGGTATGATCGCATCCGAAACCATATGCCCTGCACTTGTATATAATCATGTTTCGCGCCCCAAACCACCAAACTCGCGTTTCGCCCCATTTCTTCTCTCCTTCAAGCCCGTTATTCAATTCCTCCCGCGCCCTCTACGTTACCTCGTCCTTGCGCCTCCGCACTCCTCTTCTCCGCCAACCAATCACCGTTCAGAGTCCGGAAAACGCGCCCACGACCCCGAAACGTCCCGCCGCCCTCTCCGAATCGACCGCGCCGGATCTTGCTCTCTTTCTTACGGCCGAAGAATCACCACGCCCCGATCAATGCGAATAAACAGACACGGGTTTGTAAGTAAAACATCAAGCCAAAAAAAAATCAAGCCAGGGAGGCAAAACGATTAGACAAATACCAGTTCAAAAAAGAGGGGGGATGCAACACGAGGACTTCCCAGGAGGTCACCCATCCTAGTACTACTCTCGCCCAAGCACGCTTAACTGCGGAGTTCTGATGGGATCCGGTGCATTAGTGCTGGTATGATCGCATCCGAAACCATATGCCCTGCACTTGTATATAATCATGTTTCGCGCCCCAAACCACCAAACTCGCGTTTCGCCCCATTTCTTCTCTCCTTCAAGCCCGTTATTCAATTCCTCCCGCGCCCTCTACGTTACCTCGTCCTTGCGCCTCCGCACTCCTCTTCTCCGCCAACCAATCACCGTTCAGAGTCCGGAAAACGCGCCCACGACCCCGAAACGTCCCGCCGCCCTCTCCGAATCGACCGCGCCGGATCTTGCTCTCTTTCTTACGGCCGAAGAATCACCACGCCCCGATCAATGCGAATAAACAGACACGGGTTTGTAAGTAAAACATCAAGCCAAAAAAAAATCAAGCCAGGGAGGCAAAACGATTAGACAAATACCAGTTCAAAAAAGAGGGGGGATGCAACACGAGGACTTCCCAGGAGGTCACCCATCCTAGTACTACTCTCGCCCAAGCACGCTTAACTGCGGAGTTCTGATGGGATCCGGTGCATTAGTGCTGGTATGATCGCATCCGAAACCATATGCCCTGCACTTGTATATAATCATGTTTCGCGCCCCAAACCACCAAACTCGCGTTTCGCCCCATTTCTTCTCTCCTTCAAGCCCGTTATTCAATTCCTCCCGCGCCCTCTACGTTACCTCGTCCTTGCGCCTCCGCACTCCTCTTCTCCGCCAACCAATCACCGTTCAGAGTCCGGAAAACGCGCCCACGACCCCGAAACGTCCCGCCGCCCTCTCCGAATCGACCGCGCCGGATCTTGCTCTCTTTCTTACGGCCGAAGAATCACCACGCCCCGATCAATGCGAATAAACAGACACGGGTTTGTAAGTAAAACATCAAGCCAAAAAAAAATCAAGCCAGGGAGGCAAAACGATTAGACAAATACCAGTTCAAAAAAGAGGGGGGATGCAACACGAGGACTTCCCAGGAGGTCACCCATCCTAGTACTACTCTCGCCCAAGCACGCTTAACTGCGGAGTTCTGATGGGATCCGGTGCATTAGTGCTGGTATGATCGCATCCGAAACCATATGCCCTGCACTTGTATATAATCATGTTTCGCGCCCCAAACCACCAAACTCGCGTTTCGCCCCATTTCTTCTCTCCTTCAAGCCCGTTATTCAATTCCTCCCGCGCCCTCTACGTTACCTCGTCCTTGCGCCTCCGCACTCCTCTTCTCCGCCAACCAATCACCGTTCAGAGTCCGGAAAACGCGCCCACGACCCCGAAACGTCCCGCCGCCCTCTCCGAATCGACCGCGCCGGATCTTGCTCTCTTTCTTACGGCCGAAGAATCACCACGCCCCGATCAATGCGAATAAACAGACACGGGTTTGTAAGTAAAACATCAAGCCAAAAAAAAATCAAGCCAGGGAGGCAAAACGATTAGACAAATACCAGTTCAAAAAAGAGGGGGGATGCAACACGAGGACTTCCCAGGAGGTCACCCATCCTAGTACTACTCTCGCCCAAGCACGCTTAACTGCGGAGTTCTGATGGGATCCGGTGCATTAGTGCTGGTATGATCGCATCCGAAACCATATGCCCTGCACTTGTATATAATCATGTTTCGCGCCCCAAACCACCAAACTCGCGTTTCGCCCCATTTCTTCTCTCCTTCAAGCCCGTTATTCAATTCCTCCCGCGCCCTCTACGTTACCTCGTCCTTGCGCCTCCGCACTCCTCTTCTCCGCCAACCAATCACCGTTCAGAGTCCGGAAAACGCGCCCACGACCCCGAAACGTCCCGCCGCCCTCTCCGAATCGACCGGGCCGGATCTTGCTCTCTTTCTTACGGCCGAAGAATCACCACGCCCCGATCAATGCGAATAAACAGACACGGGTTTGTAAGTAAAACATCAAGCCAAAAAAAAATCAAGCCAGGGAGGCAAAACGATTAGACAAATACCAGTTCAAAAAAGAGGGGGGATGCAACACGAGGACTTCCCAGGAGGTCACCCATCCTAGTACTACTCTCGCCCAAGCACGCTTAACTGCGGAGTTCTGATGGGATCCGGTGCATTAGTGCTGGTATGATCGCATCCGAAACCATATGCCCTGCACTTGTATATAATCATGTTTCGCGCCCCAAACCACCAAACTCGCGTTTCGCCCCATTTCTTCTCTCCTTCAAGCCCGTTATTCAATTCCTCCCGCGCCCTCTACGTTACCTCGTCCTTGCGCCTCCGCACTCCTCTTCTCCGCCAACCAATCACCGTTCAGAGTCCGGAAAACGCGCCCACGACCCCGAAACGTCCCGCCGCCCTCTCCGAATCGACCGCGCCGGATCTTGCTCTCTTTCTTACGGCCGAAGAATCACCACGCCCCGATCAATGCGAATAAACAGACACGGGTTTGTAAGTAAAACATCAAGCCAAAAAAAAATCAAGCCAGGGAGGCAAAACGATTAGACAAATACCAGTTCAAAAAAGAGGGGGGATGCAACACGAGGACTTCCCAGGAGGTCACCCATCCTAGTACTACTCTCGCCCAAGCACGCTTAACTGCGGAGTTCTGATGGGATCCGGTGCATTAGTGCTGGTATGATCGCATCCGAAACCATATGCCCTGCACTTGTATATAATCATGTTTCGCGCCCCAAACCACCAAACTCGCGTTTCGCCCCATTTCTTCTCTCCTTCAAGCCCGTTATTCAATTCCTCCCGCGCCCTCTACGTTACCTCGTCCTTGCGCCTCCGCACTCCTCTTCTCCGCCAACCAATCACCGTTCAGAGTCCGGAAAACGCGCCCACGACCCCGAAACGTCCCGCCGCCCTCTCCGAATCGACCGCGCCGGATCTTGCTCTCTTTCTTACGGCCGAAGAATCACCACGCCCCGATCAATGCGAATAAACAGACACGGGTTTGTAAGTAAAACATCAAGCCAAAAAAAAATCAAGCCAGGGAGGCAAAACGATTAGACAAATACCAGTTCAAAAAAGAGGGGGGATGCAACACGAGGACTTCCCAGGAGGTCACCCATCCTAGTACTACTCTCGCCCAAGCACGCTTAACTGCGGAGTTCTGATGGGATCCGGTGCATTAGTGCTGGTATGATCGCATCCGAAACCATATGCCCTGCACTTGTATATAATCATGTTTCGCGCCCCAAACCACCAAACTCGCGTTTCGCCCCATTTCTTCTCTCCTTCAAGCCCGTTATTCAATTCCTCCCGCGCCCTCTACGTTACCTCGTCCTTGCGCCTCCGCACTCCTCTTCTCCGCCAACCAATCACCGTTCAGAGTCCGGAAAACGCGCCCACGACCCCGAAACGTCCCGCCGCCCTCTCCGAATCGACCGCGCCGGATCTTGCTCTCTTTCTTACGGCCGAAGAATCACCACGCCCCGATCAATGCGAATAAACAGACACGGGTTTGTAAGTAAAACATCAAGCCAAAAAAAAATCAAGCCAGGGAGGCAAAACGATTAGACAAATACCAGTTCAAAAAAGAGGGGGGATGCAACACGAGGACTTCCCAGGAGGTCACCCATCCTAGTACTACTCTCGCCCAAGCACGCTTAACTGCGGAGTTCTGATGGGATCCGGTGCATTAGTGCTGGTATGATCGCATCCGAAACCATATGCCCTGCACTTGTATATAATCATGTTTCGCGCCCCAAACCACCAAACTCGCGTTTCGCCCCATTTCTTCTCTCCTTCAAGCCCGTTATTCAATTCCTCCCGCGCCCTCTACGTTACCTCGTCCTTGCGCCTCCGCACTCCTCTTCTCCGCCAACCAATCACCGTTCAGAGTCCGGAAAACGCGCCCACGACCCCGAAACGTCCCGCCGCCCTCTCCGAATCGACCGGGCCGGATCTTGCTCTCTTTCTTACGGCCGAAGAATCACCACGCCCCGATCAATGCGAATAAACAGACACGGGTTTGTAAGTAAAACATCAAGCCAAAAAAAAATCAAGCCAGGGAGGCAAAACGATTAGACAAATACCAGTTCAAAAAAGAGGGGGGATGCAACACGAGGACTTCCCAGGAGGTCACCCATCCTAGTACTACTCTCGCCCAAGCACGCTTAACTGCGGAGTTCTGATGGGATCCGGTGCATTAGTGCTGGTATGATCGCATCCGAAACCATATGCCCTGCACTTGTATATAATCATGTTTCGCGCCCCAAACCACCAAACTCGCGTTTCGCCCCATTTCTTCTCTCCTTCAAGCCCGTTATTCAATTCCTCCCGCGCCCTCTACGTTACCTCGTCCTTGCGCCTCCGCACTCCTCTTCTCCGCCAACCAATCACCGTTCAGAGTCCGGAAAACGCGCCCACGACCCCGAAACGTCCCGCCGCCCTCTCCGAATCGACCGCGCCGGATCTTGCTCTCTTTCTTACGGCCGAAGAATCACCACGCCCCGATCAATGCGAATAAACAGACACGGGTTTGTAAGTAAAACATCAAGCCAAAAAAAAATCAAGCCAGGGAGGCAAAACGATTAGACAAATACCAGTTCAAAAAAGAGGGGGGATGCAACACGAGGACTTCCCAGGAGGTCACCCATCCTAGTACTACTCTCGCCCAAGCACGCTTAACTGCGGAGTTCTGATGGGATCCGGTGCATTAGTGCTGGTATGATCGCATCCGAAACCATATGCCCTGCACTTGTATATAATCATGTTTCGCGCCCCAAACCACCAAACTCGCGTTTCGCCCCATTTCTTCTCTCCTTCAAGCCCGTTATTCAATTCCTCCCGCGCCCTCTACGTTACCTCGTCCTTGCGCCTCCGCACTCCTCTTCTCCGCCAACCAATCACCGTTCAGAGTCCGGAAAACGCGCCCACGACCCCGAAACGTCCCGCCGCCCTCTCCGAATCGACCGCGCCGGATCTTGCTCTCTTTCTTACGGCCGAAGAATCACCACGCCCCGATCAATGCGAATAAACAGACACGGGTTTGTAAGTAAAACATCAAGCCAAAAAAAAATCAAGCCAGGGAGGCAAAACGATTAGACAAATACCAGTTCAAAAAAGAGGGGGGATGCAACACGAGGACTTCCCAGGAGGTCACCCATCCTAGTACTACTCTCGCCCAAGCACGCTTAACTGCGGAGTTCTGATGGGATCCGGTGCATTAGTGCTGGTATGATCGCATCCGAAACCATATGCCCTGCACTTGTATATAATCATGTTTCGCGCCCCAAACCACCAAACTCGCGTTTCGCCCCATTTCTTCTCTCCTTCAAGCCCGTTATTCAATTCCTCCCGCGCCCTCTACGTTACCTCGTCCTTGCGCCTCCGCACTCCTCTTCTCCGCCAACCAATCACCGTTCAGAGTCCGGAAAACGCGCCCACGACCCCGAAACGTCCCGCCGCCCTCTCCGAATCGACCGGGCCGGATCTTGCTCTCTTTCTTACGGCCGAAGAATCACCACGCCCCGATCAATGCGAATAAACAGACACGGGTTTGTAAGTAAAACATCAAGCCAAAAAAAAATCAAGCCAGGGAGGCAAAACGATTAGACAAATACCAGTTCAAAAAAGAGGGGGGATGCAACACGAGGACTTCCCAGGAGGTCACCCATCCTAGTACTACTCTCGCCCAAGCACGCTTAACTGCGGAGTTCTGATGGGATCCGGTGCATTAGTGCTGGTATGATCGCATCCGAAACCATATGCCCTGCACTTGTATATAATCATGTTTCGCGCCCCAAACCACCAAACTCGCGTTTCGCCCCATTTCTTCTCTCCTTCAAGCCCGTTATTCAATTCCTCCCGCGCCCTCTACGTTACCTCGTCCTTGCGCCTCCGCACTCCTCTTCTCCGCCAACCAATCACCGTTCAGAGTCCGGAAAACGCGCCCACGACCCCGAAACGTCCCGCCGCCCTCTCCGAATCGACCGCGCCGGATCTTGCTCTCTTTCTTACGGCCGAAGAATCACCACGCCCCGATCAATGCGAATAAACAGACACGGGTTTGTAAGTAAAACATCAAGCCAAAAAAAAATCAAGCCAGGGAGGCAAAACGATTAGACAAATACCAGTTCAAAAAAGAGGGGGGATGCAACACGAGGACTTCCCAGGAGGTCACCCATCCTAGTACTACTCTCGCCCAAGCACGCTTAACTGCGGAGTTCTGATGGGATCCGGTGCATTAGTGCTGGTATGATCGCATCCGAAACCATATGCCCTGCACTTGTATATAATCATGTTTCGCGCCCCAAACCACCAAACTCGCGTTTCGCCCCATTTCTTCTCTCCTTCAAGCCCGTTATTCAATTCCTCCCGCGCCCTCTACGTTACCTCGTCCTTGCGCCTCCGCACTCCTCTTCTCCGCCAACCAATCACCGTTCAGAGTCCGGAAAACGCGCCCACGACCCCGAAACGTCCCGCCGCCCTCTCCGAATCGACCGCGCCGGATCTTGCTCTCTTTCTTACGGCCGAAGAATCACCACGCCCCGATCAATGCGAATAAACAGACACGGGTTTGTAAGTAAAACATCAAGCCAAAAAAAAATCAAGCCAGGGAGGCAAAACGATTAGACAAATACCAGTTCAAAAAAGAGGGGGGATGCAACACGAGGACTTCCCAGGAGGTCACCCATCCTAGTACTACTCTCGCCCAAGCACGCTTAACTGCGGAGTTCTAATGGGATCCGGTGCATTAGTGCTGGTATGATCGCATCCGAAACCATATGCCCTGCACTTGTATATAATCATGTTTCGCGCCCCAAACCACCAAACTCGCGTTTCGCCCCATTTCTTCTCTCCTTCAAGCCCGTTATTCAATTCCTCCCGCGCCCTCTACGTTACCTCGTCCTTGCGCCTCCGCACTCCTCTTCTCCGCCAACCAATCACCGTTCAGAGTCCGGAAAACGCGCCCACGACCCCGAAACGTCCCGCCGCCCTCTCCGAATCGACCGCGCCGGATCTTGCTCTCTTTCTTACGGCCGAAGAATCACCACGCCCCGATCAATGCGAATAAACAGACACGGGTTTGTAAGTAAAACATCAAGCCAAAAAAAAATCAAGCCAGGGAGGCAAAACGATTAGACAAATACCAGTTCAAAAAAGAGGGGGGATGCAACACGAGGACTTCCCAGGAGGTCACCCATCCTAGTACTACTCTCGCCCAAGCACGCTTAACTGCGGAGTTCTGATGGGATCCGGTGCATTAGTGCTGGTATGATCGCATCCGAAACCATATGCCCTGCACTTGTATATAATCATGTTTCGCGCCCCAAACCACCAAACTCGCGTTTCGCCCCATTTCTTCTCTCCTTCAAGCCCGTTATTCAATTCCTCCCGCGCCCTCTACGTTACCTCGTCCTTGCGCCTCCGCACTCCTCTTCTCCGCCAACCAATCACCGTTCAGAGTCCGGAAAACGCGCCCACGACCCCGAAACGTCCCGCCGCCCTCTCCGAATCGACCGCGCCGGATCTTGCTCTCTTTCTTACGGCCGAAGAATCACCACGCCCCGATCAATGCGAATAAACAGACACGGGTTTGTAAGTAAAACATCAAGCCAAAAAAAAATCAAGCCAGGGAGGCAAAACGATTAGACAAATACCAGTTCAAAAAAGAGGGGGGATGCAACACGAGGACTTCCCAGGAGGTCACCCATCCTAGTACTACTCTCGCCCAAGCACGCTTAACTGCGGAGTTCTGATGGGATCCGGTGCATTAGTGCTGGTATGATCGCATCCGAAACCATATGCCCTGCACTTGTATATAATCATGTTTCGCGCCCCAAACCACCAAACTCGCGTTTCGCCCCATTTCTTCTCTCCTTCAAGCCCGTTATTCAATTCCTCCCGCGCCCTCTACGTTACCTCGTCCTTGCGCCTCCGCACTCCTCTTCTCCGCCAACCAATCACCGTTCAGAGTCCGGAAAACGCGCCCACGACCCCGAAACGTCCCGCCGCCCTCTCCGAATCGACCGCGCCGGATCTTGCTCTCTTTCTTACGGCCGAAGAATCACCACGCCCCGATCAATGCGAATAAACAGACACGGGTTTGTAAGTAAAACATCAAGCCAAAAAAAAATCAAGCCAGGGAGGCAAAACGATTAGACAAATACCAGTTCAAAAAAGAGGGGGGATGCAACACGAGGACTTCCCAGGAGGTCACCCATCCTAGTACTACTCTCGCCCAAGCACGCTTAACTGCGGAGTTCTGATGGGATCCGGTGCATTAGTGCTGGTATGATCGCATCCGAAACCATATGCCCTGCACTTGTATATAATCATGTTTCGCGCCCCAAACCACCAAACTCGCGTTTCGCCCCATTTCTTCTCTCCTTCAAGCCCGTTATTCAATTCCTCCCGCGCCCTCTACGTTACCTCGTCCTTGCGCCTCCGCACTCCTCTTCTCCGCCAACCAATCACCGTTCAGAGTCCGGAAAACGCGCCCACGACCCCGAAACGTCCCGCCGCCCTCTCCGAATCGACCGCGCCGGATCTTGCTCTCTTTCTTACGGCCGAAGAATCACCACGCCCCGATCAATGCGAATAAACAGACACGGGTTTGTAAGTAAAACATCAAGCCAAAAAAAAATCAAGCCAGGGAGGCAAAACGATTAGACAAATACCAGTTCAAAAAAGAGGGGGGATGCAACACGAGGACTTCCCAGGAGGTCACCCATCCTAGTACTACTCTCGCCCAAGCACGCTTAACTGCGGAGTTCTGATGGGATCCGGTGCATTAGTGCTGGTATGATCGCATCCAAAACCATATGCCCTGCACTTGTATATAATCATGTTTCGCGCCCCAAACCACCAAACTCGCGTTTCGCCCCATTTCTTCTCTCCTTCAAGCCCGTTATTCAATTCCTCCCGCGCCCTCTACGTTACCTCGTCCTTGCGCCTCCGCACTCCTCTTCTCCGCCAACCAATCACCGTTCAGAGTCCGGAAAACGCGCCCACGACCCCGAAACGTCCCGCCGCCCTCTCCGAATCGACCGCGCCGGATCTTGCTCTCTTTCTTACGGCCGAAGAATCACCACGCCCCGATCAATGCGAATAAACAGACACGGGTTTGTAAGTAAAACATCAAGCCAAAAAAAAATCAAGCCAGGGAGGCAAAACGATTAGACAAATACCAGTTCAAAAAAGAGGGGGGATGCAACACGAGGACTTCCCAGGAGGTCACCCATCCTAGTACTACTCTCGCCCAAGCACGCTTAACTGCGGAGTTCTGATGGGATCCGGTGCATTAGTGCTGGTATGATCGCATCCGAAACCATATGCCCTGCACTTGTATATAATCATGTTTCGCGCCCCAAACCACCAAACTCGCGTTTCGCCCCATTTCTTCTCTCCTTCAAGCCCGTTATTCAATTCCTCCCGCGCCCTCTACGTTACCTCGTCCTTGCGCCTCCGCACTCCTCTTCTCCGCCAACCAATCACCGTTCAGAGTCCGGAAAACGCGCCCACGACCCCGAAACGTCCCGCCGCCCTCTCCGAATCGACCGCGCCGGATCTTGCTCTCTTTCTTACGGCCGAAGAATCACCACGCCCCGATCAATGCGAATAAACAGACACGGGTTTGTAAGTAAAACATCAAGCCAAAAAAAAATCAAGCCAGGGAGGCAAAACGATTAGACAAATACCAGTTCAAAAAAGAGGGGGGATGCAACACGAGGACTTCCCAGGAGGTCACCCATCCTAGTACTACTCTCGCCCAAGCACGCTTAACTGCGGAGTTCTGATGGGATCCGGTGCATTAGTGCTGGTATGATCGCATCCGAAACCATATGCCCTGCACTTGTATATAATCATGTTTCGCGCCCCAAACCACCAAACTCGCGTTTCGCCCCATTTCTTCTCTCCTTCAAGCCCGTTATTCAATTCCTCCCGCGCCCTCTACGTTACCTCGTCCTTGCGCCTCCGCACTCCTCTTCTCCGCCAACCAATCACCGTTCAGAGTCCGGAAAACGCGCCCACGACCCCGAAACGTCCCGCCGCCCTCTCCGAATCGACCGCGCCGGATCTTGCTCTCTTTCTTACGGCCGAAGAATCACCACGCCCCGATCAATGCGAATAAACAGACACGGGTTTGTAAGTAAAACATCAAGCCAAAAAAAAATCAAGCCAGGGAGGCAAAACGATTAGACAAATACCAGTTCAAAAAAGAGGGGGGATGCAACACGAGGACTTCCCAGGAGGTCACCCATCCTAGTACTACTCTCGCCCAAGCACGCTTAACTGCGGAGTTCTGATGGGATCCGGTGCATTAGTGCTGGTATGATCGCATCCGAAACCATATGCCCTGCACTTGTATATAATCATGTTTCGCGCCCCAAACCACCAAACTCGCGTTTCGCCCCATTTCTTCTCTCCTTCAAGCCCGTTATTCAATTCCTCCCGCGCCCTCTACGTTACCTCGTCCTTGCGCCTCCGCACTCCTCTTCTCCGCCAACCAATCACCGTTCAGAGTCCGGAAAACGCGCCCACGACCCCGAAACGTCCCGCCGCCCTCTCCGAATCGACCGCGCCGGATCTTGCTCTCTTTCTTACGGCCGAAGAATCACCACGCCCCGATCAATGCGAATAAACAGACACGGGTTTGTAAGTAAAACATCAAGCCAAAAAAAAATCAAGCCAGGGAGGCAAAACGATTAGACAAATACCAGTTCAAAAAAGAGGGGGGATGCAACACGAGGACTTCCCAGGAGGTCACCCATCCTAGTACTACTCTCGCCCAAGCACGCTTAACTGCGGAGTTCTGATGGGATCCGGTGCATTAGTGCTGGTATGATCGCATCCGAAACCATATGCCCTGCACTTGTATATAATCATGTTTCGCGCCCCAAACCACCAAACTCGCGTTTCGCCCCATTTCTTCTCTCCTTCAAGCCCGTTATTCAATTCCTCCCGCGCCCTCTACGTTACCTCGTCCTTGCGCCTCCGCACTCCTCTTCTCCGCCAACCAATCACCGTTCAGAGTCCGGAAAACGCGCCCACGACCCCGAAACGTCCCGCCGCCCTCTCCGAATCGACCGCGCCGGATCTTGCTCTCTTTCTTACGGCCGAAGAATCACCACGCCCCGATCAATGCGAATAAACAGACACGGGTTTGTAAGTAAAACATCAAGCCAAAAAAAAATCAAGCCAGGGAGGCAAAACGATTAGACAAATACCAGTTCAAAAAAGAGAGGGGATGCAACACGAGGACTTCCCAGGAGGTCACCCATCCTAGTACTACTCTCGCCCAAGCACGCTTAACTGCGGAGTTCTGATGGGATCCGGTGCATTAGTGCTGGTATGATCGCATCCGAAACCATATGCCCTGCACTTGTATATAATCATGTTTCGCGCCCCAAACCACCAAACTCGCGTTTCGCCCCATTTCTTCTCTCCTTCAAGCCCGTTATTCAATTCCTCCCGCGCCCTCTACGTTACCTCGTCCTTGCGCCTCCGCACTCCTCTTCTCCGCCAACCAATCACCGTTCAGAGTCCGGAAAACGCGCCCACGACCCCGAAACGTCCCGCCGCCCTCTCCGAATCGACCGCGCCGGATCTTGCTCTCTTTCTTACGGCCGAAGAATCACCACGCCCCGATCAATGCGAATAAACAGACACGGGTTTGTAAGTAAAACATCAAGCCAAAAAAAAATCAAGCCAGGGAGGCAAAACGATTAGACAAATACCAGTTCAAAAAAGAGGGGGGATGCAACACGAGGACTTCCCAGGAGGTCACCCATCCTAGTACTACTCTCGCCCAAGCACGCTTAACTGCGGAGTTCTGATGGGATCCGGTGCATTAGTGCTGGTATGATCGCATCCGAAACCATATGCCCTGCACTTGTATATAATCATGTTTCGCGCCCCAAACCACCAAACTCGCGTTTCGCCCCATTTCTTCTCTCCTTCAAGCCCGTTATTCAATTCCTCCCGCGCCCTCTACGTTACCTCGTCCTTGCGCCTCCGCACTCCTCTTCTCCGCCAACCAATCACCGTTCAGAGTCCGGAAAACGCGCCCACGACCCCGAAACGTCCCGCCGCCCTCTCCGAATCGACCGCGCCGGATCTTGCTCTCTTTCTTACGGCCGAAGAATCACCACGCCCCGATCAATGCGAATAAACAGACACGGGTTTGTAAGTAAAACATCAAGCCAAAAAAAAATCAAGCCAGGGAGGCAAAACGATTAGACAAATACCAGTTCAAAAAAGAGGGGGGATGCAACACGAGGACTTCCCAGGAGGTCACCCATCCTAGTACTACTCTCGCCCAAGCACGCTTAACTGCGGAGTTCTGATGGGATCCGGTGCATTAGTGCTGGTATGATCGCATCCGAAACCATATGCCCTGCACTTGTATATAATCATGTTTCGCGCCCCAAACCACCAAACTCGCGTTTCGCCCCATTTCTTCTCTCCTTCAAGCCCGTTATTCAATTCCTCCCGCGCCCTCTACGTTACCTCGTCCTTGCGCCTCCGCACTCCTCTTCTCCGCCAACCAATCACCGTTCAGAGTCCGGAAAACGCGCCCACGACCCCGAAACGTCCCGCCGCCCTCTCCGAATCGACCGCGCCGGATCTTGCTCTCTTTCTTACGGCCGAAGAATCACCACGCCCCGATCAATGCGAATAAACAGACACGGGTTTGTAAGTAAAACATCAAGCCAAAAAAAAATCAAGCCAGGGAGGCAAAACGATTAGACAAATACCAGTTCAAAAAAGAGGGGGGATGCAACACGAGGACTTCCCAGGAGGTCACCCATCCTAGTACTACTCTCGCCCAAGCACGCTTAACTGCGGAGTTCTGATGGGATCCGGTGCATTAGTGCTGGTATGATCGCATCCGAAACCATATGCCCTGCACTTGTATATAATCATGTTTCGCGCCCCAAACCACCAAACTCGCGTTTCGCCCCATTTCTTCTCTCCTTCAAGCCCGTTATTCAATTCCTCCCGCGCCCTCTACGTTACCTCGTCCTTGCGCCTCCGCACTCCTCTTCTCCGCCAACCAATCACCGTTCAGAGTCCGGAAAACGCGCCCACGACCCCGAAACGTCCCGCCGCCCTCTCCGAATCGACCGCGCCGGATCTTGCTCTCTTTCTTACGGCCGAAGAATCACCACGCCCCGATCAATGCGAATAAACAGACACGGGTTTGTAAGTAAAACATCAAGCCAAAAAAAAATCAAGCCAGGGAGGCAAAACGATTAGACAAATACCAGTTCAAAAAAGAGGGGGGATGCAACACGAGGACTTCCCAGGAGGTCACCCATCCTAGTACTACTCTCGCCCAAGCACGCTTAACTGCGGAGTTCTGATGGGATCCGGTGCATTAGTGCTGGTATGATCGCATCCGAAACCATATGCCCTGCACTTGTATATAATCATGTTTCGCGCCCCAAACCACCAAACTCGCGTTTCGCCCCATTTCTTCTCTCCTTCAAGCCCGTTATTCAATTCCTCCCGCGCCCTCTACGTTACCTCGTCCTTGCGCCTCCGCACTCCTCTTCTCCGCCAACCAATCACCGTTCAGAGTCCGGAAAACGCGCCCACGACCCCGAAACGTCCCGCCGCCCTCTCCGAATCGACCGCGCCGGATCTTGCTCTCTTTCTTACGGCCGAAGAATCACCACGCCCCGATCAATGCGAATAAACAGACACGGGTTTGTAAGTAAAACATCAAGCCAAAAAAAAATCAAGCCAGGGAGGCAAAACGATTAGACAAATACCAGTTCAAAAAAGAGGGGGGATGCAACACGAGGACTTCCCAGGAGGTCACCCATCCTAGTACTACTCTCGCCCAAGCACGCTTAACTGCGGAGTTCTGATGGGATCCGGTGCATTAGTGCTGGTATGATCGCATCCGAAACCATATGCCCTGCACTTGTATATAATCATGTTTCGCGCCCCAAACCACCAAACTCGCGTTTCGCCCCATTTCTTCTCTCCTTCAAGCCCGTTATTCAATTCCTCCCGCGCCCTCTACGTTACCTCGTCCTTGCGCCTCCGCACTCCTCTTCTCCGCCAACCAATCACCGTTCAGAGTCCGGAAAACGCGCCCACGACCCCGAAACGTCCCGCCGCCCTCTCCGAATCGACCGCGCCGGATCTTGCTCTCTTTCTTACGGCCGAAGAATCACCACGCCCCGATCAATGCGAATAAACAGACACGGGTTTGTAAGTAAAACATCAAGCCAAAAAAAAATCAAGCCAGGGAGGCAAAACGATTAGACAAATACCAGTTCAAAAAAGAGGGGGGATGCAACACGAGGACTTCCCAGGAGGTCACCCATCCTAGTACTACTCTCGCCCAAGCACGCTTAACTGTGGAGTTCTGATGGGATCCGGTGCATTAGTGCTGGTATGATCGCATCCGAAACCATATGCCCTGCACTTGTATATAATCATGTTTCGCGCCCCAAACCACCAAACTCGCGTTTCGCCCCATTTCTTCTCTCCTTCAAGCCCGTTATTCAATTCCTCCCGCGCCCTCTACGTTACCTCGTCCTTGCGCCTCCGCACTCCTCTTCTCCGCCAACCAATCACCGTTCAGAGTCCGGAAAACGCGCCCACGACCCCGAAACGTCCCGCCGCCCTCTCCGAATCGACCGCGCCGGATCTTGCTCTCTTTCTTACGGCCGAAGAATCACCACGCCCCGATCAATGCGAATAAACAGACACGGGTTTGTAAGTAAAACATCAAGCCAAAAAAAAATCAAGCCAGGGAGGCAAAACGATTAGACAAATACCAGTTCAAAAAAGAGGGGGGATGCAACACGAGGACTTCCCAGGAGGTCACCCATCCTAGTACTACTCTCGCCCAAGCACGCTTAACTGCGGAGTTCTGATGGGATCCGGTGCATTAGTGCTGGTATGATCGCATCCGAAACCATATGCCCTGCACTTGTATATAATCATGTTTCGCGCCCCAAACCACCAAACTCGCGTTTCGCCCCATTTCTTCTCTCCTTCAAGCCCGTTATTCAATTCCTCCCGCGCCCTCTACGTTACCTCGTCCTTGCGCCTCCGCACTCCTCTTCTCCGCCAACCAATCACCGTTCAGAGTCCGGAAAACGCGCCCACGACCCCGAAACGTCCCGCCGCCCTCTCCGAATCGACCGCGCCGGATCTTGCTCTCTTTCTTACGGCCGAAGAATCACCACGCCCCGATCAATGCGAATAAACAGACACGGGTTTGTAAGTAAAACATCAAGCCAAAAAAAAATCAAGCCAGGGAGGCAAAACGATTAGACAAATACCAGTTCAAAAAAGAGGGGGGATGCAACACGAGGACTTCCCAGGAGGTCACCCATCCTAGTACTACTCTCGCCCAAGCACGCTTAACTGCGGAGTTCTGATGGGATCCGGTGCATTAGTGCTGGTATGATCGCATCCGAAACCATATGCCCTGCACTTGTATATAATCATGTTTCGCGCCCCAAACCACCAAACTCGCGTTTCGCCCCATTTCTTCTCTCCTTCAAGCCCGTTATTCAATTCCTCCCGCGCCCTCTACGTTACCTCGTCCTTGCGCCTCCGCACTCCTCTTCTCCGCCAACCAATCACCGTTCAGAGTCCGGAAAACGCGCCCACGACCCCGAAACGTCCCGCCGCCCTCTCCGAATCGACCGCGCCGGATCTTGCTCTCTTTCTTACGGCCGAAGAATCACCACGCCCCGATCAATGCGAATAAACAGACACGGGTTTGTAAGTAAAACATCAAGCCAAAAAAAAATCAAGCCAGGGAGGCAAAACGATTAGACAAATACCAGTTCAAAAAAGAGGGGGGATGCAACACGAGGACTTCCCAGGAGGTCACCCATCCTAGTACTACTCTCGCCCAAGCACGCTTAACTGCGGAGTTCTGATGGGATCCGGTGCATTAGTGCTGGTATGATCGCATCCGAAACCATATGCCCTGCACTTGTATATAATCATGTTTCGCGCCCCAAACCACCAAACTCGCGTTTCGCCCCATTTCTTCTCTCCTTCAAGCCCGTTATTCAATTCCTCCCGCGCCCTCTACGTTACCTCGTCCTTGCGCCTCCGCACTCCTCTTCTCCGCCAACCAATCACCGTTCAGAGTCCGGAAAACGCGCCCACGACCCCGAAACGTCCCGCCGCCCTCTCCGAATCGACCGCGCCGGATCTTGCTCTCTTTCTTACGGCCGAAGAATCACCACGCCCCGATCAATGCGAATAAACAGACACGGGTTTGTAAGTAAAACATCAAGCCAAAAAAAAATCAAGCCAGGGAGGCAAAACGATTAGACAAATACCAGTTCAAAAAAGAGGGGGGATGCAACACGAGGACTTCCCAGGAGGTCACCCATCCTAGTACTACTCTCGCCCAAGCACGCTTAACTGCGGAGTTCTGATGGGATCCGGTGCATTAGTGCTGGTATGATCGCATCCGAAACCATATGCCCTGCACTTGTATATAATCATGTTTCGCGCCCCAAACCACCAAACTCGCGTTTCGCCCCATTTCTTCTCTCCTTCAAGCCCGTTATTCAATTCCTCCCGCGCCCTCTACGTTACCTCGTCCTTGCGCCTCCGCACTCCTCTTCTCCGCCAACCAATCACCGTTCAGAGTCCGGAAAACGCGCCCACGACCCCGAAACGTCCCGCCGCCCTCTCCGAATCGACCGCGCCGGATCTTGCTCTCTTTCTTACGGCCGAAGAATCACCACGCCCCGATCAATGCGAATAAACAGACACGGGTTTGTAAGTAAAACATCAAGCCAAAAAAAAATCAAGCCAGGGAGGCAAAACGATTAGACAAATACCAGTTCAAAAAAGAGGGGGGATGCAACACGAGGACTTCCCAGGAGGTCACCCATCCTAGTACTACTCTCGCCCAAGCACGCTTAACTGCGGAGTTCTGATGGGATCCGGTGCATTAGTGCTGGTATGATCGCATCCGAAACCATATGCCCTGCACTTGTATATAATCATGTTTCGCGCCCCAAACCACCAAACTCGCGTTTCGCCCCATTTCTTCTCTCCTTCAAGCCCGTTATTCAATTCCTCCCGCGCCCTCTACGTTACCTCGTCCTTGCGCCTCCGCACTCCTCTTCTCCGCCAACCAATCACCGTTCAGAGTCCGGAAAACGCGCCCACGACCCCGAAACGTCCCGCCGCCCTCTCCGAATCGACCGCGCCGGATCTTGCTCTCTTTCTTACGGCCGAAGAATCACCACGCCCCGATCAATGCGAATAAACAGACACGGGTTTGTAAGTAAAACATCAAGCCAAAAAAAAATCAAGCCAGGGAGGCAAAACGATTAGACAAATACCAGTTCAAAAAAGAGAGGGGATGCAACACGAGGACTTCCCAGGAGGTCACCCATCCTAGTACTACTCTCGCCCAAGCACGCTTAACTGCGGAGTTCTGATGGGATCCGGTGCATTAGTGCTGGTATGATCGCATCCGAAACCATATGCCCTGCACTTGTATATAATCATGTTTCGCGCCCCAAACCACCAAACTCGCGTTTCGCCCCATTTCTTCTCTCCTTCAAGCCCGTTATTCAATTCCTCCCGCGCCCTCTACGTTACCTCGTCCTTGCGCCTCCGCACTCCTCTTCTCCGCCAACCAATCACCGTTCAGAGTCCGGAAAACGCGCCCACGACCCCGAAACGTCCCGCCGCCCTCTCCGAATCGACCGCGCCGGATCTTGCTCTCTTTCTTACGGCCGAAGAATCACCACGCCCCGATCAATGCGAATAAACAGACACGGGTTTGTAAGTAAAACATCAAGCCAAAAAAAAATCAAGCCAGGGAGGCAAAACGATTAGACAAATACCAGTTCAAAAAAGAGGGGGGATGCAACACGAGGACTTCCCAGGAGGTCACCCATCCTAGTACTACTCTCGCCCAAGCACGCTTCACTGCGGAGTTCTGATGGGATCCGGTGCATTAGTGCTGGTATGATCGCATCCGAAACCATATGCCCTGCACTTGTATATAATCATGTTTCGCGCCCCAAACCACCAAACTCGCGTTTCGCCCCATTTCTTCTCTCCTTCAAGCCCGTTATTCAATTCCTCCCGCGCCCTCTACGTTACCTCGTCCTTGCGCCTCCGCACTCCTCTTCTCCGCCAACCAATCACCGTTCAGAGTCCGGAAAACGCGCCCACGACCCCGAAACGTCCCGCCGCCCTCTCCGAATCGACCGCGCCGGATCTTGCTCTCTTTCTTACGGCCGAAGAATCACCACGCCCCGATCAATGCGAATAAACAGACACGGGTTTGTAAGTAAAACATCAAGCCAAAAAAAAATCAAGCCAGGGAGGCAAAACGATTAGACAAATACCAGTTCAAAAAAGAGGGGGGATGCAACACGAGGACTTCCCAGGAGGTCACCCATCCTAGTACTACTCTCGCCCAAGCGCGCTTAACTGCGGAGTTCTGATGGGATCCGGTGCATTAGTGCTGGTATGATCGCATCCGAAACCATATGCCCTGCACTTGTATATAATCATGTTTCGCGCCCCAAACCACCAAACTCGTGTTTCGCCCCATTTCTTCTCTCCTTCAAGCCCGTTATTCAATTCCTCCCGCGCCCTCTACGTTACCTCGTCCTTGCGCCTCCGCACTCCTCTTCTCCGCCAACCAATCACCGTTCAGAGTCCGGAAAACGCGCCCACGACCCCGAAACGTCCCGCCGCCCTCTCCGAATCGACCGCGCCGGATCTTGCTCTCTTTCTTACGGCCGAAGAATCACCACGCCCCGATCAATGCGAATAAACAGACACGGGTTTGTAAGTAAAACATCAAGCCAAAAAAAAATCAAGCCAGGGAGGCAAAACGATTAGACAAATACCAGTTCAAAAAAGAGGGGGGATGCAACACGAGGACTTCCCAGGAGGTCACCCATCCTAGTACTACTCTCGCCCAAGCACGCTTAACTGCGGAGTTCTGATGGGATCCGGTGCATTAGTGCTGGTATGATCGCATCCGAAACCATATGCCCTGCACTTGTATATAATCATGTTTCGCGCCCCAAACCACCAAACTCGCGTTTCGCCCCATTTCTTCTCTCCTTCAAGCCCGTTATTCAATTCCTCCCGCGCCCTCTACGTTACCTCGTCCTTGCGCCTCCGCACTCCTCTTCTCCGCCAACCAATCACCGTTCAGAGTCCGGAAAACGCGCCCACGACCCCGAAACGTCCCGCCGCCCTCTCCGAATCGACCGCGCCGGATCTTGCTCTCTTTCTTACGGCCGAAGAATCACCACGCCCCGATCAATGCGAATAAACAGACACGGGTTTGTAAGTAAAACATCAAGCCAAAAAAAAATCAAGCCAGGGAGGCAAAACGATTAGACAAATACCAGTTCAAAAAAGAGGGGGGATGCAACACGAGGACTTCCCAGGAGGTCACCCATCCTAGTACTACTCTCGCCCAAGCACGCTTAACTGCGGAGTTCTGATGGGATCCGGTGCATTAGTGCTGGTATGATCGCATCCGAAACCATATGCCCTGCACTTGTATATAATCATGTTTCGCGCCCCAAACCACCAAACTCGCGTTTCGCCCCATTTCTTCTCTCCTTCAAGCCCGTTATTCAATTCCTCCCGCGCCCTCTACGTTACCTCGTCCTTGCGCCTCCGCACTCCTCTTCTCCGCCAACCAATCACCGTTCAGAGTCCGGAAAACGCGCCCACGACCCCGAAACGTCCCGCCGCCCTCTCCGAATCGACCGCGCCGGATCTTGCTCTCTTTCTTACGGCCGAAGAATCACCACGCCCCGATCAATGCGAATAAACAGACACGGGTTTGTAAGTAAAACATCAAGCCAAAAAAAAATCAAGCCAGGGAGGCAAAACGATTAGACAAATACCAGTTCAAAAAAGAGGGGGGATGCAACACGAGGACTTCCCAGGAGGTCACCCATCCTAGTACTACTCTCGCCCAAGCACGCTTAACTGCGGAGTTCTGATGGGATCCGGTGCATTAGTGCTGGTATGATCGCATCCGAAACCATATGCCCTGCACTTGTATATAATCATGTTTCGCGCCCCAAACCACCAAACTCGCGTTTCGCCCCATTTCTTCTCTCCTTCA
The DNA here is from genome assembly GCA_963920655.1 of Geranium rotundifolium. Taxonomy (NCBI): domain Eukaryota; kingdom Viridiplantae; phylum Streptophyta; class Magnoliopsida; order Geraniales; family Geraniaceae; genus Geranium; species Geranium rotundifolium. Next base: position 29,292,828 of record OY987319.1, read on the forward strand.
AGCCCGTTATTCAATTCCTCCCGCGCCCTCTACGTTACCTCGTCCTTGCGCCTCCGCACTCCTCTTCTCCGCCAACCAATCACCGTTCAGAGTCCGGAAAACGCGCCCACGACCCCGAAACGTCCCGCCGCCCTCTCCGAATCGACCGCGCCGGATCTTGCTCTCTTTCTTACGGCCGAAGAATCACCACGCCCCGATCAATGCGAATAAACAGACACGGGTTTGTAAGTAAAACATCAAGCCAAAAAAAAATCAAGCCAGGGAGGCAAAACGATTAGACAAATACCAGTTCAAAAAAGAGGGGGGATGCAACACGAGGACTTCCCAGGAGGTCACCCATCCTAGTACTACTCTCGCCCAAGCACGCTTAACTGCGGAGTTCTGATGGGATCCGGTGCATTAGTGCTGGTATGATCGCATCCGAAACCATATGCCCTGCACTTGTATATAATCATGTTTCGCGCCCCAAACCACCAAACTCGCGTTTCGCCCCATTTCTTCTCTCCTTCAAGCCCGTTATTCAATTCCTCCCGCGCCCTCTACGTTACCTCGTCCTTGCGCCTCCGCACTCCTCTTCTCCGCCAACCAATCACCGTTCAGAGTCCGGAAAACGCGCCCACGACCCCGAAACGTCCCGCCGCCCTCTCCGAATCGACCGCGCCGGATCTTGCTCTCTTTCTTACGGCCGAAGAATCACCACGCCCCGATCAATGCGAATAAACAGACACGGGTTTGTAAGTAAAACATCAAGCCAAAAAAAAATCAAGCCAGGGAGGCAAAACGATTAGACAAATACCAGTTCAAAAAAGAGGGGGGATGCAACACGAGGACTTCCCAGGAGGTCACCCATCCTAGTACTACTCTCGCCCAAGCACGCTTAACTGCGGAGTTCTGATGGGATCCGGTGCATTAGTGCTGGTATGATCGCATCCGAAACCATATGCCCTGCACTTGTATATAATCATGTTTCGCGCCCCAAACCACCAAACTCGCGTTTCGCCCCATTTCTTCTCTCCTTCAAGCCCGTTATTCAATTCCTCCCGCGCCCTCTACGTTACCTCGTCCTTGCGCCTCCGCACTCCTCTTCTCCGCCAACCAATCACCGTTCAGAGTCCGGAAAACGCGCCCACGACCCCGAAACGTCCCGCCGCCCTCTCCGAATCGACCGCGCCGGATCTTGCTCTCTTTCTTACGGCCGAAGAATCACCACGCCCCGATCAATGCGAATAAACAGACACGGGTTTGTAAGTAAAACATCAAGCCAAAAAAAAATCAAGCCAGGGAGGCAAAACGATTAGACAAATACCAGTTCAAAAAAGAGGGGGGATGCAACACGAGGACTTCCCAGGAGGTCACCCATCCTAGTACTACTCTCGCCCAAGCACGCTTAACTGCGGAGTTCTGATGGGATCCGGTGCATTAGTGCTGGTATGATCGCATCCGAAACCATATGCCCTGCACTTGTATATAATCATGTTTCGCGCCCCAAACCACCAAACTCGTGTTTCGCCCCATTTCTTCTCTCCTTCAAGCCCGTTATTCAATTCCTCCCGCGCCCTCTACGTTACCTCGTCCTTGCGCCTCCGCACTCCTCTTCTCCGCCAACCAATCACCGTTCAGAGTCCGGAAAACGCGCCCACGACCCCGAAACGTCCCGCCGCCCTCTCCGAATCGACCGCGCCGGATCTTGCTCTCTTTCTTACGGCCGAAGAATCACCACGCCCCGATCAATGCGAATAAACAGACACGGGTTTGTAAGTAAAACATCAAGCCAAAAAAAAATCAAGCCAGGGAGGCAAAACGATTAGACAAATACCAGTTCAAAAAAGAGGGGGGATGCAACACGAGGACTTCCCAGGAGGTCACCCATCCTAGTACTACTCTCGCCCAAGCACGCTTAACTGCGGAGTTCTGATGGGATCCGGTGCATTAGTGCTGGTATGATCGCATCCGAAACCATATGCCCTGCACTTGTATATAATCATGTTTCGCGCCCCAAACCACCAAACTCGCGTTTCGCCCCATTTCTTCTCTCCTTCAAGCCCGTTATTCAATTCCTCCCGCGCCCTCTACGTTACCTCGTCCTTGCGCCTCCGCACTCCTCTTCTCCGCCAACCAATCACCGTTCAGAGTCCGGAAAACGCGCCCACGACCCCGAAACGTCCCGCCGCCCTCTCCGAATCGACCGCGCCGGATCTTGCTCTCTTTCTTACGGCCGAAGAATCACCACGCCCCGATCAATGCGAATAAACAGACACGGGTTTGTAAGTAAAACATCAAGCCAAAAAAAAATCAAGCCAGGGAGGCAAAACGATTAGACAAATACCAGTTCAAAAAAGAGGGGGGATGCAACACGAGGACTTCCCAGGAGGTCACCCATCCTAGTACTACTCTCGCCCAAGCACGCTTAACTGCGGAGTTCTGATGGGATCCGGTGCATTAGTGCTGGTATGATCGCATCCGAAACCATATGCCCTGCACTTGTATATAATCATGTTTCGCGCCCCAAACCACCAAACTCGCGTTTCGCCCCATTTCTTCTCTCCTTCAAGCCCGTTATTCAATTCCTCCCGCGCCCTCTACGTTACCTCGTCCTTGCGCCTCCGCACTCCTCTTCTCCGCCAACCAATCACCGTTCAGAGTCCGGAAAACGCGCCCACGACCCCGAAACGTCCCGCCGCCCTCTCCGAATCGACCGCGCCGGATCTTGCTCTCTTTCTTACGGCCGAAGAATCACCACGCCCCGATCAATGCGAATAAACAGACACGGGTTTGTAAGTAAAACATCAAGCCAAAAAAAAATCAAGCCAGGGAGGCAAAACGATTAGACAAATACCAGTTCAAAAAAGAGGGGGGATGCAACACGAGGACTTCCCAGGAGGTCACCCATCCTAGTACTACTCTCGCCCAAGCACGCTTAACTGCGGAGTTCTGATGGGATCCGGTGCATTAGTGCTGGTATGATCGCATCCGAAACCATATGCCCTGCACTTGTATATAATCATGTTTCGCGCCCCAAACCACCAAACTCGCGTTTCGCCCCATTTCTTCTCTCCTTCAAGCCCGTTATTCAATTCCTCCCGCGCCCTCTACGTTACCTCGTCCTTGCGCCTCCGCACTCCTCTTCTCCGCCAACCAATCACCGTTCAGAGTCCGGAAAACGCGCCCACGACCCCGAAACGTCCCGCCGCCCTCTCCGAATCGACCGCGCCGGATCTTGCTCTCTTTCTTACGGCCGAAGAATCACCACGCCCCGATCAATGCGAATAAACAGACACGGGTTTGTAAGTAAAACATCAAGCCAAAAAAAAATCAAGCCAGGGAGGCAAAACGATTAGACAAATACCAGTTCAAAAAAGAGGGGGGATGCAACACGAGGACTTCCCAGGAGGTCACCCATCCTAGTACTACTCTCGCCCAAGCACGCTTAACTGCGGAGTTCTGATGGGATCCGGTGCATTAGTGCTGGTATGATCGCATCCGAAACCATATGCCCTGCACTTGTATATAATCATGTTTCGCGCCCCAAACCACCAAACTCGCGTTTCGCCCCATTTCTTCTCTCCTTCAAGCCCGTTATTCAATTCCTCCCGCGCCCTCTACGTTACCTCGTCCTTGCGCCTCCGCACTCCTCTTCTCCGCCAACCAATCACCGTTCAGAGTCCGGAAAACGCGCCCACGACCCCGAAACGTCCCGCCGCCCTCTCCGAATCGACCGCGCCGGATCTTGCTCTCTTTCTTACGGCCGAAGAATCACCACGCCCCGATCAATGCGAATAAACAGACACGGGTTTGTAAGTAAAACATCAAGCCAAAAAAAAATCAAGCCAGGGAGGCAAAACGATTAGACAAATACCAGTTCAAAAAAGAGGGGGGATGCAACACGAGGACTTCCCAGGAGGTCACCCATCCTAGTACTACTCTCGCCCAAGCACGCTTAACTGCGGAGTTCTGATGGGATCCGGTGCATTAGTGCTGGTATGATCGCATCCGAAACCATATGCCCTGCACTTGTATATAATCATGTTTCGCGCCCCAAACCACCAAACTCGCGTTTCGCCCCATTTCTTCTCTCCTTCAAGCCCGTTATTCAATTCCTCCCGCGCCCTCTACGTTACCTCGTCCTTGCGCCTCCGCACTCCTCTTCTCCGCCAACCAATCACCGTTCAGAGTCCGGAAAACGCGCCCACGACCCCGAAACGTCCCGCCGCCCTCTCCGAATCGACCGCGCCGGATCTTGCTCTCTTTCTTACGGCCGAAGAATCACCACGCCCCGATCAATGCGAATAAACAGACACGGGTTTGTAAGTAAAACATCAAGCCAAAAAAAAATCAAGCCAGGGAGGCAAAACGATTAGACAAATACCAGTTCAAAAAAGAGGGGGGATGCAACACGAGGACTTCCCAGGAGGTCACCCATCCTAGTACTACTCTCGCCCAAGCACGCTTAACTGCGGAGTTCTGATGGGATCCGGTGCATTAGTGCTGGTATGATCGCATCCGAAACCATATGCCCTGCACTTGTATATAATCATGTTTCGCGCCCCAAACCACCAAACTCGCGTTTCGCCCCATTTCTTCTCTCCTTCAAGCCCGTTATTCAATTCCTCCCGCGCCCTCTACGTTACCTCGTCCTTGCGCCTCCGCACTCCTCTTCTCCGCCAACCAATCACCGTTCAGAGTCCGGAAAACGCGCCCACGACCCCGAAACGTCCCGCCGCCCTCTCCGAATCGACCGCGCCGGATCTTGCTCTCTTTCTTACGGCCGAAGAATCACCACGCCCCGATCAATGCGAATAAACAGACACGGGTTTGTAAGTAAAACATCAAGCCAAAAAAAAATCAAGCCAGGGAGGCAAAACGATTAGACAAATACCAGTTCAAAAAAGAGGGGGGATGCAACACGAGGACTTCCCAGGAGGTCACCCATCCTAGTACTACTCTCGCCCAAGCACGCTTAACTGCGGAGTTCTGATGGGATCCGGTGCATTAGTGCTGGTATGATCGCATCCGAAACCATATGCCCTGCACTTGTATATAATCATGTTTCGCGCCCCAAACCACCAAACTCGCGTTTCGCCCCATTTCTTCTCTCCTTCAAGCCCGTTATTCAATTCCTCCCGCGCCCTCTACGTTACCTCGTCCTTGCGCCTCCGCACTCCTCTTCTCCGCCAACCAATCACCGTTCAGAGTCCGGAAAACGCGCCCACGACCCCGAAACGTCCCGCCGCCCTCTCCGAATCGACCGCGCCGGATCTTGCTCTCTTTCTTACGGCCGAAGAATCACCACGCCCCGATCAATGCGAATAAACAGACACGGGTTTGTAAGTAAAACATCAAGCCAAAAAAAAATCAAGCCAGGGAGGCAAAACGATTAGACAAATACCAGTTCAAAAAAGAGGGGGGATGCAACACGAGGACTTCCCAGGAGGTCACCCATCCTAGTACTACTCTCGCCCAAGCACGCTTAACTGCGGAGTTCTGATGGGATCCGGTGCATTAGTGCTGGTATGATCGCATCCGAAACCATATGCCCTGCACTTGTATATAATCATGTTTCGCGCCCCAAACCACC